>JAPYZO010006056.1:0-19908 GCA_030522905.1 Torymus flavipes | reverse complement strand
CTCTCTCTCTCTCTCCTCCCTTTCATTAGCCGCCTCCTAGCTGATTCGCGCGCGGATGCCGATGTCGCGTACGCCGCGCGGGGAAATATATGGGCGGCGCGGAGCAAAAGCGAGCGGTAGCACCTCCTCTCTTCTTCTGCTGCTGCTGCTGCTGTCGCCGCGGTGTCCCTTTAAAGGTATGAAAGCGTCGGCCTTGTTTACACGTGGCGACTACTTGTGCCGATTTGCAAGTACTTATATGCGGCGATCGATGGCTGCTGCTGTATGCACGCATAGTGGGATGAGCTTTGCGGCGGTTAGGTGGAAGGAAAAGCGAGCAGAGGTGTCTATTGGTGGGGTTGAGTCATGCGTTGAGAGTAGGAAGGAGTTTGATTCGCGGATTGTCGGTATAGGTGGGGATGATCTGTTGAATAATTAACAAACGGCCTTTTATCGAGTGGTTTTATAACGTTTTTGAATTGGTAATTTATTACCGATCATTAATAATTTTAGAACATAAATATCCTTGCATTCAAAATAATAACTTATTTGAGAAATGACCAAGAAGTAATGTCCTATATCAAAATCTGAATCAACCGCGATAATTCTTTCGAAAATACAGCAACGAACGCGTCGCACAAAAAGAACCATCACGTGTCTCAAAGGCGCCTCCCATCCCCGTTCTCAATCCCCTTAGCGCAAAACCTAAGCGACGAAACGAACTCATTTCATATCTCCGGATCTCTCTTGCCTTTTTCCCCTCGCCCAAAGCGATTCTATTATGCACATAATTGGTTAATTCATCAGCGGCGCGCTGATCGACGTGTCCGCACTCCTCCTCTCCTCTTTTTCTTTTTCTCGATCGCCTCTCTCGTCGCGGCACACGCGCCTGTATATGCCTAAGCGTCGAAGTTTGCGATTCGATTCACGCCGATCGGGTTTACCTCGCGCGATGTGCCTCTCGTTCTCTCTTTTTTCCCCGTTTGATTTACGGCGCGAGATGCGACGCTTCGCTGCGCGCGCGCACGAGACCGAGCGACGCTTCTTTATCGCGTGCCGCACCTGCGTGCAGTGATGCTTTTCTCGCACGCGTGTGCATCACGCGCGCTTTGCGTTTTTAATTTTTCGAGATGCGAATGGTGCGTGGTAGTGGTGGTAAGTCTTGTATGATTAAGTTGGAAGTAAATACCTGAGGGCCCGTAATGATAATTAGGCGGGAGGGGGGAATGTAATCAGGAGCAAAAGTATATATAATTATGTCATTTTTCAATGTTTTGTTATAGTTATAATAAAAATCAGATGTTAATTTTTGTTTGTATATATTTATTAAGTATTATGTTTTTTTTCTGTTTCAGGTGAGTCTGATTAAGAGTGAAATATACCTGTATAACATCACGTAAGTTTTACCATACAAAATTTATCATCTCGCTCTATACATTCAAATTCATACCACAGAAAATTAACACACGCATTTGAACCTTCGCGTAAAAAATTTAATATCATCTTTAAATTAAACCCGAAACATTTGAAATTCCGAGACTGCGTTTATTATATATACAAGAATGAAACAAAATAATTCTAAAAACCGCGCTCCAAAAATTTTATATTTACCTCGATACATATACGCGCCACGAATCGCATGAAGGCGTGCAAAGCGCAGCTCGCGGGCGTGCGCGGCCGGCGGGTGGTCGGCCGTAAAGGCGGGTCCCCGCGCGGTTCTTTAATTTTTAATTGGCCTTTATATGCGCGCGCACGGTGGTCGTTAAATTCGCGCTGCTTGCCGTGTATATATGATGCGAATGCGAGAGCAGAGACGGGTGACGAAAACGTTGAGAGGTGGAGACGGAGAGTTCGGGTGATATGAGTGGCGTGGCCGGGTTGCAGGAGGCGTGGTGTGCAGGAGGAAGAGGGTTTTTGAAAATTGAAATTCGGAGTTGAGGGAGAATGTGTTGAGAGTGGAGTTGGGATTGGTAATTGTGATTGAAGAAATGGTTGTTTTGTCGTGAAAGGGTAATGGAAATTGATTGATTTTTAAGCTTCTTAAATTTAAACGGATTATTAATGTTACTCGTGATACTCTATTATCAGATCTTCTTGTAATATACAGTTGAATGTAATCAAAATGTTAAATTACCAAAACAAAAAAAAAGTAATATATATGTATATAAAATCACTACAATCTCACAGTAGCCCTTTAAAAGTTCTATATTACTATCATAAAATGCGATCGCAATATCCTCAACTCCTTAACTTTCATCGTATATCCCGCTACTAAAAAGATCTTTCACCGCGTGTAACATCGCGCATCCTCTCTCTCTCTCTCCTCGCTCGCATTCTCCAAAAATTGAAAAGCTAATTGAATCAATCACATCACCTTTCTTCCCCTCTCTCTGCTCTTCTCGCGGAATATCCTCCACTTATACCGCTGTAAACGTCTGAAAACACGACGGGCGCGCGCTCCCTTCTCGAAACAGGTGTGTGTGTGTGTCTCGAAACGAACGCGCTCGCGCAATTACTCTTGCGTCAAATTACAATAACGAGGCGAGGTCTCTCGCTTGCGCGAGTATATAAGCGGAGCGACAGGTAGCAGTTTTCGGCGATGACTCGAAGCGACGCGGAAATTGCGAGCAGCACAACAGAGGGCTATTTCGCGCGAGTGCGAGTAGCACGGCCCTGTGATTATCGTGTCGGTACGCGAAGGAAGAGGGAGAAGGAAAGCTGCGATAATGTTTGCGTAATTGCGCATTTTGATTTTGCGCTGTGACGGGCGTTTGTCAACGTTTGGCGCACGCTGATGGCAGACCGATCAAGGGACGAGATCGAGGAGCGGTGCGGGTATGGAGAAGGCGTTGTGATGAGGACAGGATGGTTTGCCGTTTAAAGGGTTGCTTGAAAGATGTATTTTTGGGAGCGTGTTGTTTTGGTGCGTTGAAAGCGATTCTTTAATTGATAATTATAATAATATTACTTGAGGATTCTGTACAAGAAAGGCGTAAAATACTGTCAAAGATTAACTTTTATCCTATCTTTTTAATATATAATCAAGAAATATATAAGAAAACAAATCATTAGCTTTTCTGTTCTCTACATTTAAATGAAAATTTTTATATTTTTATATTTTCAATGTTGGTAAATTAAAAATGATTTTGAAAAATTAGAAAAAAATCATGATGTGTTTCCAAAAAGTTATTAAAAATGTAGAAGAGTAATAAGAAATCTTTCTAAAGTATACTACACTAGCGAAAATCGTAGTATAAATCACTAAACTGTGCTTCTTACGAAAAACCATAAAATTCAAGGAAGTACCTTTAAACAAACCTAAACTTATTAACTAACTAATCCATCTAAGTCCACCTCTCATTAATAATCCATATAATAAAGAAAGTTACTGTCCCACAAAAATTCCGGACATCAGCATCGCGTATATTATTAATATTTCAGATTAGCGATTCCTCGTAATGAAAGATTGTAGAAACACTATACTACACGCAGCCCCTTCGGCACTCGTTCGGATTATAGCAATTAAACGCTATTAAAACGACAAGCTAGTTCCGCAAAATTACAGGTGTAGTACTATACGCGCGGGCGCCTCTGTCTCATTACGCCGGGCACACACACACCGATCCTTTAATATTTTACGATTTAATTACGACGTCGGCTAGCTGCAGTTAGCCTTATACCTCCCATCATCCGTGTCACGCACCGCTAGAGAGAAACCTGAACTATTCATCGAAAAAAGCCTACTGCTACTATAGTTATAAGAAAATTGTCCCACACGCTGCATGAGAGAGAGAGAGAGAGGGAGAGAGAGAGAGAGAGAAAAATCCTATTATCGCGAGAGACAATGATATTGCAGCGCTGTAATTCTGTACGCGTATTACACACAGGCAGCAGCAGCGGCATATATCCCCTACGGTCGCGATGAATTAACCACGCGCTGTGCTCTTCGCTGCAATATCAGAGATAGTGCAGGAGAGACTCTCGCTTCGACGCGCTCACAGTCCCTTTGATCAAACATTTATACTATACTCTCGTAGGCAGCAGCGCGACATCGCAATATAACGAAACATTATCTCCCCCCAATTCGATCCTCCATGTTTCATACACGCGGGTACCGGGAAAGCCGTCGCTCGTAATGTATAAAAAAAGACTGAAAATATATATATGCGAGTGTACCATTGCGCGATGGTAAATTAATTAAAATTTATGGTAATTACGAGCGAGGGAGATTGAATTTCGCGACGCGCGTAGGTTGGTATCGCGCTCGCTCGGTCTATCTCTCTCTCTCTCTCTCGAGCTCTCGCACGAGAACTGCGAATGCGGCCGGAGCACTTAATTAACGTTTCCGTGCCGCGCGCGGTCTTCATCGCCAGATGGTCGCGTGAGAGATAGAGGAAGGCCATATCACACGCGAAAACGAAGGAGGAGAAGGAGATATATTGCGGTCCTATGGATGCAGCTCTAAGGGCTTTTCGGTCTGTTCGGCTCACTTCCTTCTTTGTCAATGCCTATAGTTTTCTATATATATATGTGTATTTGTGAAAAATTGGTATATCTTCTTGTTATCGGATACAATCATAAGCTGAACTTATAGATAGGCTATACAGAGGGGGCATCTGATGAGCATAGTAGTTGGGTACATTTAATTATAGTATACATATGCATAACCGAGCGTTATAAGATAAATACATAGCACATTATACACATATATTTAACGTAATTAGATAATACTTATGTACAGATCAATATAAGCGTATATTATAAGCATATGCGCTACTTTCATGCTAATGCAAAGTTCAAAACTCCAGCCCACCTCTCTCTATATACGTACAACCTCCTCTCCTCGCGATAAATATCCGAAGGTTACGGCCGTTCCTCACGGCGAAAAAGTCGCGTCTATATGTATATACGTGGGGCTTAATTACCGCGAGCGCAAAAACGCGCTTCTCCGAGACACAATGGGCTGATAGCGTGGTTTATTAATAATGTAGGGGGGTTTGGTTGTTGCTGTTGTTGCTGGTTGATGGTTTATCGAGGGTATTGAGGAGGTAGAGATATGAGATGGAGGCAAATCATCCGGTAATGAGGATTAAACGATGGTAGTCCAAAGTGGTTTTATTGTAGCAGTTTTTGCAGTTTGGTCATGGTTCGTTTGGAATCGTATTTATAGGTGATATGAGAGTAATTAATGTGTTTTAGTTCTTACGAACGTGACCTTGTATATTCATTCTGAAACAATACCGTTTTCTGTAAAGACTTTTTTTCTTGTTGGTTAATGAATTATCTAATATCCACTCATTGTGATCTTCAAGTCAAATATTTATCAAAAACATATATCCAAACTATACAAAGAAAATCCTACAATTACACTACATACGACAAATACAATTCGGAGAACTCACACACAATTAAGCACAGCTCACATAACCCACCGCAATTCCCGCACCAAAACTCAATTATACCTGTACCAAAAACGCCACCACAAGACACCCATCCTCTACTCGCGCAATGCGCATATATACCCATACGCGCGCCACCGAGCTGCGGGCTACGTATATACGGTCGCCGCGATGGATGACCATAGCCTCTCCTTTCTCCCTCTCTCTCTCCTTTGCCGCGGGATTAACGAGGATTAATTTCGGCCTCCCGATATGCGCGCTGGCTCGCGCTCGAGGACTTGGTTATTAGTTATACACGGAGGACGAGCGCAGCGCGCGGAATGAAGGCATTAATGCGTAATAGATCGCGCGATTTGTCTTTGTTTGCTGGTAAGGATGGTGTACGCGAAAGAGAGAGAGAGAGAGAGTTATCCGTCGGGAGAGTAAATATGGGTCAGGTGATTAGAATGCGTGTGTGTACAGAGCGGGATGATTAATGGGAATCGGTAGCGATTGGGGCGAACGGTTTTGATTAGGTGTGACGAATTCGGTGAATTAAGGTGCGATGGGAGGATTATGGAGTTGCGCGCGTAAGTAGGGAAAATCGGAATGCGAGGTGTTTGTTGATCGTGTGATGGTTGTGCTTTCTATTATAAAAAGTTGCGTGCATGCGTTGCTCAAGGTATAATAAGATTCATTAAAATTATGATTATTCTTATATAAGACAATAGAAAGTTCCATTCTCCATTTGTTTTATTACGATTGACAGTGACCTTACCGAACACTAAAGTGACGCACATCATACAGCTATTCTCGAATATTTCATCATTAACCATCCACGAAACACCGGTAAATCATTGTAATTACGCACGCACGAAATCTCTCGGCAACTTCAACAAATATTCCAATCGGCCTTTTAAACGCACTCCCCCCTCACCCATGTCTAAAAAAACGCCCTCGCTGACATTATTCACGTTAATTTCGCAAGATAAACTACCTCTCCACCTCCTGCAATCGAGCATCTCTCTCTCTCACTGTGAAATTCTCCCCCTCGCGCATGCGCATTCCAGCGGCGTGTACGCAATTAGTATCGCGTGCCGCATCGCCTGGCCCGATGCGCGGCCTTGACAAGGGCGAAAAAGGAACCGTGCACACGCGCGTTTAAATACACGTTAAAGAGATAAGGCGTGTGTGTGCGTATGCGAGCAGCGGTGTTATGGTTAACGAGTATCGGCTGTCGTTGTAGAAAGAGAGGGAGATTCGTTGGCGATTCGCGCGGTTTCTTTGGTCGCCGCTCGCGCGAGAGTGAGCTTTGAATAGCGCCCCGCGACGCTTTATTCGCGCCGACGAGGGACGACGAGGTGGGGTTGTGCGGGTGCAAGGTCGATGAATTATCTGTGAGAGATGCGATTTTTAATGTTCCGGGTCTTTGCGTAAAAAATATGGTCTAGTGTGGTTTTGCGATTTTTTCAAGAGTAGATCTTTTTAACGAAGTTATATAACCAAGGTATTAGTGCGTTTATATTACACTGAGAAAGTTTTAACGATATATTATTGTTAAATAGTACTCACAGGCACATATTTTTTAAACTGTATGTGCAAATAAATTGTTAATATTAATTTTATTCCACAAAAATAGTTATAAACTGCTGAAATGTTGGACATTGATTGAATTTACTGACCGCGCGTCAAACCCTTCTACTTCCAAACTCTCTTAGAAACCACGTCTAACACGAGTCAAGTAGCTTTCCGAACCATACAGCAGCAGCAGCAGCAGCAGCATCTTTCTCTCTTATCAGGTGATCCCAAAAACCTCACCCTCCCATCACCTCATCCCTCCCATTCATCCCCATCAATTACCCACACACAGCCTCGGCATAAAAATCATCATAAACAAGCCGGGCTCGCGATCGAATACCAACATCTCTTGCGCGCTCTCTTTCGCGTCGGGCTTTCTTGCCTTGTGTGCAGTGCTTCGGCTGTCCGAGCGTACCTTTTACAGTCGGCGGCGGGGGGGAAACGATAGCGACGTCTCGTTAGCACCGAGCCTGTAGGTCTGTCGGCGAGGTGTCTTCGCGCTCCCCTTTTATCCGGCGGCGTACCGCGCTGGTGTTCGTTCGTTTTCTCGCACGGTTCGCACGCGGACGGTATAGAGTATTCTTTTTTTTTGTTCTCTTTGGATTCGATAAGGGGGGGATTTGTTTGTATTGTTCTTGTTGGCGGGAGGAGGGTTGTCGGTGTCTGGTTGTACAAGGCGATGGGGGAAATGGTTTGTAGCTTTGGTGTGTAAGTAGAGTGGCGGGTGTTGTGGGTATATTGTGATAGAATTATACATATATCGTGGTGTGGATATAGGAATATTGAAGTGAAAAGCTATTATTTTCGTATTTCTAATTGATCGAAAAAATGTTTCTTAAATTATAAATAATCGGTTTTCAATGATTAACGATACAGGAGAAGCGTAAATTTGCATTTATCGATACATGAAAAATACACGTGTTATATTCAACGTCTCTTCAGAACGAAATATTCATTTGGGATATACTAATAAAGTCAGAGAGATCCTGACATTATTTTCGCATTTATTATCCGATAACTATCTTCAAAATTATACTCGAGAAAAAAATCGTCACGTACTCACAAAAACGATTTATTAGCGTATAATAAACTCTTAATCCCCGCTCATTATTGCGACTTGCGAACGCATATAACAGCACCATCGATTAATCCATCTTCAATTCCCCTGCAATTTGCTCTCTCTCTCTTACTCTCGCGACCCACAACACCGAGAAAACACCGTCACACTTCGACTTCGCACGTACAGCCTTCCCCCCTACAACATCAACGACTACGACGACGACTCTCGAAGGAGAAAAAAAAGTCTCCAAACAAGCTTTGCGTGCAGCTATTCGAACCGGCGCGATCCTATATACAATATAATAATATTCCCCCGGCGCATTAAACGCGCCGTAAAAATGCCCCCCCGTCCAAAGAGAATTATAGAAAGCTGAATAAAGTCACGGAGCGTAAAGGCGACGAGGATGACAATGCGAGAGAGGAGAAAACACGAGGACCGTAAAGTCCTCTCGGAACGGCCAATTTCACGGGCCATTCCGCATAACTCGAAGTCGTGCATAATGCCTGCGCACGTGTTTGTGTGTGTGTGTGCGAGCCCTAATGCGCACACGCGCGTGTGAGGAGAGGCTTGTGGTGGTACGGTGTGTGTGTGTAAAGGTGATCGATAGTGTTAATTAATTTTTTGAATGTGCTCAGAATTGGGGACGCTGTTTAAGGCTTTTTGTATAACATAGGAAATGTAACCGAAATGATTTAGTAACCGTATTGTTATAATTATTGTGGAATTCGTATTGGAGCAGAAATTTATATACGACTGTAATAGTATTAGTATCTTAAATGATAAAATATATTAGTTATTCATTATTATAAAAATTTGATGATTGCAAATTATGATGTTACAAGATTTTTTTCTTCTGTAAGTAGTTTTTTATTCGTAATAGAATCACCGTATTTATCACCATTTTTCTAAAACTAACTCCTTTTATGTAACAGAAACTGTCGATAGAAATTCAACTTCAATTCACTCTTCGCGTCATCTTTAACTGCCATATAAAAAAATTTCTCGAAATGACCGCATTCATTTTTTAAATTTCTCTAATCTCTCTATACTTTTCGTGTTCATCCCCCATAACCAAAACCCTAAAGAATCTAAACATTCTTTTCCTAGTCCTCTCCATCCCATACCACAGCTTTCCGTACCTCTCCCAGTAACCACACACACACACACGTACATACCTCTCTATGTATACCATACAATCGCAGTGACCGCCGCTGGCGTCGCGTCCCCTTCTCGTTGCACGCGGGGTATATACACACCATTGTGAAGGAGAGGCTCTTGCTTGCGAGCGAGCAAGCGGCGACTTTTACAAAGTGGCAGCGCGGTAGAGAGAGAGAAGAGAGGAAGGTATGCGAGGTATGGTGCGTTTGGTTGGTACGTATATAAAAGTGGTTGAAGGGGGGTTTGGATGTGGGTAAGGTGGATGGATGCTTTGATTGATTTGGGGTGGTTGATGATGAGGACGATGTGGTGAGGATTTAAAGTAGATTATGTGAAGTGATGAAAAACTATAATTTTAATCACTTTATTAATTGACAGAAAGTTGAATATACAGTTTTATCATCACAAATTGTATTTAACATATCCTTGAGACTTTTCCATTGGCAACATAACAGTTTCTATTCTCACGACAAACTATTAGTTTTTCAATTTGTTCCATATATACATTCCAAATGATCCTATTGATGCCAATGTTAATTTTACGAACGGTGACATTTAACTTCGCTAGCCTATATACATTTGCGCACGTTCATTTTGAAAATAATAGAAAAAAAATTAATGATAGATTTTACAATAAAGTGCACGTGTCCTTCAGTCATGCCCGATTTATATACGTGTCTCGATGTCGCAACAGCGGCAACGCAATTAATACATATGATAATTAGGCGGAGGGAGAAAGAGAGAGAGACTGTCGCCGGCGGACGTGTACATATGCCGACGAGCGGAGAAACGGACGTCGAGAGATTGAATCGAACGACTGAGAAATCGAGCTATGATATATACATTCGGCGTCGTCTATTGTTCGCCGTGTCTTTTTTTCCCTCTCTCTCTCTCTCTCTCTCTCTCCGTCTCATTCTGTCTTTCCAGCGCGCGCGAATTATTTTTATGTGGGTAGGAAAGCGAGTGCGCGCTACTGGCGTATAGGTATATGTCTAGTTCCACGTGGAGAAAATGATTTTTATGGTTTTTGGAGTGCTATATTTATGCAATCAAAACTGTGCAGGATTATTCGCTTTACTTTTTATTTCTATCTATATATTAAGTTTTCAAATTATGTGACACTCTCTCTCTCTCTCTCTCTCTCTCTCTCTCTCTCTCTCTCTCTCTCTCTCTCTCTCTCTCTCTCTCTCAAATAATTCATCCACTACAAAAGTTCTCCAACAAAACTATACGGTTTCGCTGAATTAAAAAGCATTTCAACTCACTGCCCACTTATTACAGTATATCCCATGTACAATATTTATAATACAATGTATGGCGCTCTATATGTACACTTTTCCTGGGAGTGTCCACTTAGAGCCGATCTATATAACCACACTACGTCAGTCTTACTTAATGCTCGCGTCATTGAGACATTTCTTTTCTCGCGAGCTACACCAATGTAGTTACCGCGTGCGCGATCTATCGTAATTGAGATTTTCTCGAGCGGCACACAACTTCTATTTGTTCGATTACGACACGCGATTGTTATACTAATTTGAATTACGTTTTTCCATGCCTGCAGTATACACATGTCTTATCAATTTATTTATAGAGTCCAGCGAGTTACGAAACTATTCTATTCTTGAATAAAGAAACTTTTGCGATCCGGCGTCATTTGCTTTTAAAATACACCTGATAACCTTACATCCCATCGCAGTGATTATTCGCCTATCACCATTTTAGACACTCATTATCACATGTTTACAATGTTTCACTTTAAACCTTAACCCACTATAATCATCAACCGCATAGATCAATACACATGTACCTATATACTAAAAATGACACCTCCACCCGCGACGGTCTCTTTAATAAACCACACCGCGCGCGACTCCTTCGACTAGAAAAAAAGTGGCACACCCATGCGCAATTATTACCACCGCCTCGCCTGGAAAATCGCTCAATTTCCTTCCAGGCAATGCGGGCGGCGCGCGCGCTCCGTTAAATTTCCCCCCTGGGTTTTTTGCAACGTCGCGCGTGCGCGCGGCAGGTATAAGTAACAGGAGCTCACGCGCGGCCTTGATCCCGATCCAAAGATCACGGCTAGGAGGGTGTTGCGCGA
The DNA here is from genome assembly GCA_030522905.1 of Torymus flavipes. NCBI lineage: Eukaryota > Metazoa > Arthropoda > Insecta > Hymenoptera > Torymidae > Torymus > Torymus flavipes. The sequence goes on along the minus strand of JAPYZO010006056.1, from coordinate 8,651 downwards.
GCGCCGGATAGTCGAGGGTAAAAGTCGAGCTGTATGTATTATATATGTCTGTGTGCGTGTGGTTTTAATGGGCGCGGGTGTGTCGGAGCTTTCTCTTTTCGAATGGGAGGTGTGCGGTGGTTATTATATTGCCGTTTGCTTTCTTGAGGAGAAAGTGTTTTTAATGATTGGCAATTGTCAAAACTGAGTTATTGGGAGGTGGTGCAAGGTAACGCGTTTAGCCTGTAAGATTGATAATAAAATTTTATTCCTGCTCACAATGGAGAAGCGGAATTTCGTTATTTTTAAGTTTCTAGTAATGATATATACGTGGTTTGTCAGTGTATTTCTGCAATACTCGAAACCACGCGCGTCTAGGATTCTATAAAAATATAGAAAACAGCTACAACTACCGTAATTTAGTTTTTTCACTCTGGGAATTCAGGCATATAATCTCAACGATCGAATTTAATTCCTGTTTACAAAATCGATAAATTCGTGGCATTTTGCGCGCTGATGGTGGTAGTATCATATAGGTTTATATCGGAATTGAAATATACCCCCCGCGGCAGCAGTGTATCTGTATACACGCTACACTTGTTATCGACGGAAATTCACTTGTAATGCGAAAAATGGCGGCTATGTTTACTCGGCGAACCTTGAAAGAAAATTACTCGGCAGCAGCACACATACAGTGTATTTGAAAGTGCGCATGCAATTACGCGCGCTTCGAAATGTAGAAATAGGAAAAGTGGATACAACGTGCATTCACATATATACATTCGAGAAAAATTCATTTAATACACAACAACAATCGTCATCCACCGCTCGATAAATCAATAAAATTAAGCTCTATCAATCCAGCCATTTTCTCACCTCTCAGTCGCGTCCACGACTCTCCCACCAAAAAACTACGCAAGCCACTGAGAGAAAAACAAAAGCTTTCACCTCTCTCACACGCGCGGCCGCGAAAGCAAAACCTTTGGATCGGCCGGCAAAAACCACGCAGAAAGTTCCGGAAAAGTCACACGCTCCGGTCGTCGTGTCCGACAGGTAGAAGGAATAGCGCCTCTACTGCTGCTCTGCGCGCTCATGTAACTAACATTAGATGCATAATGTATGGCGGCGGTGGCGAGACACGTCGAGGTGTCGCGCGCGCAAGTGGAAAGAGGCCGAGCCGGTCAGACGCGCGCGCTCGCCGAAAACAAACCGCGAGCTGCTGAGGATGAGGAACAAAAAAGTGGAGCGGAGGGGTGAGGGAATGATTGAAGAGAGTGGGGAGATGGATGTTTTTGTACCGATTCATTAACGAGGATGTGTTTATGCGTGTGTTGATTAGTTTTGTTCAAGTAAGATATGTAGATTATTTACAGGAATTATTTACATACGTTGAATTGGAGATTAAACGACTCAAAGTAAAGCTACTTTTTCAAATTCGTATACTCGTATTTTCACATTTTGATAAAAAATATCTATACGAATGGTATAACAAAAATTGTTTCATTAACATATAGAAGAAGCATAAAAGATCGCTACCATCTACGATACAATTCGCACATTTTAATTAGATTCCATTGTGTTAATTTAATGATAATTTTGCAGCATGTTAAGCAGACCCGGCGCATTCTCCGACAATTTCGAATTCATTACTCGATTTTTTGCGTTCCCGATGCACATACAGCGCGTTTTACACTCGCTAATGTTTGTATTTACGTGATTGACATTTACGCGTTGCATTATGCCCACACGCGCATTGTACATTAGCGAGAAAGATTGATTGATGAATAAGTTATGTGCGCTGTGGCCCACATCCGCGGCCATTCAGACAACGACAGTACAATATAACAGTGTTATACAGGCGATATAAGTACGCGCCACACGAGCACACACGCACTTTCCGATTTTTTGTCTGCTCACGCAGCACAGCGGAAAAATGCTTTGTAAAAGTGGTAACAAGTTTCTTAACGCGGTTTTAGAATTATACTTTGCATGCGGAAAGTGTACTTTGGCTTATTTCTAGTCTAGCGAGTGACATGGATACGTTCATGAGTTCTTGTTCGAGTTTCACAAATGAAATATAGTAAGGGTATACATTGAATTCATACTAAATAAATGTTGCACAGTTATGACTTACTTTACATGAAAGTAAAGCTTTGGGTACAGTTAGTATTATATTGATTTCATGACATTATACGATCATAAAAAGTAATTTTTCTTTTCCATAAACAAAACCCCTTTCTATAATAAAATAAGAACTCATCTTATTTCTGAGCCATATAGACACCTACACAGCACCGCGGTCGTCTCGTCCACGTGACCGATCGCCAACCGATATACACGTGCTCTCACATTGTAATGTTAATTCCATGACGACGCGCGCGCGTACAGCCCCGATTTTAGAGCCTCGACGAAAATAGTACGCCGTACACGCGTACAATGGCATTATTCTCGCGTATAACGCGCACGCGATGGATGTTGACGCGAGGATGATGATGTGGCTTGCGCGTGCTGGAAGAATGGCCGGCTTTGATGAGAGCGACTGTTTATCTATTACGGGTTTGCGAGGAGAGTACAGAGGCTTACAGTGTTGCCGGCCACTTGACATATTTTTGCGCGGGACGGAATTGATACGGAGATGATTTATGGGCGATTCTTTTTTTTTATTGTAGGATTGGTCGGGTGAATGAGGAAGTAGTGTGGGAGGTAATTGTGACGCGGGGCGATCAAAGCGGCGCCATTTGTCGAAGCCGATCGGAGAGTTCTAAAATAAGAACGAAGTTTTTTGTGTTTATTTAAGTTGTTGGAGTGGTGGAACAGTGGTGTATGAGTTTTTGAAATGGAGTGACTTGGCAGATAAAAATATCTATGAGTAACGATTATGTGCGAGTAAAAGGCTTATCAATGTGTGATTGATCGTTGATGGTATGAGAAGAGCGAAGGATTTGAAATTAAAATCACAAATTAAAAGGAAAACATGTCATATTTTATTAACTGCGGATTAGATCACTTTCAGTGAGATTTCGACTGAACGTAAATTCAGGAGACTGTGGAGATATACGCGTAATACAGAAGGGGTAAAGTTGTAAACTAGATAGTGAACTCTAATGTAACTTGATGGAAATTCAGATTCGTAACATTATATTTTTCATACTAATACGTACCAAGTTTTCTATTTAAATTATCATATATGTTAAACAATAATATTTGTAATTTCTTAAAAATATATATCTTTCATTAAATAAACCATTTTCTTTTTGTTGCAGGTAAGTTCCACATGATATTCCGGAGAAAGCATGTCCCAGAATCCGTAAGTCAAAACTTACATAATATTCTCGCAGTGATTAAATCCACTCAGTTCTCCCAAATCCTAATTACTACACTTAAAAAGAAATCCTCAAAAAACATACCAACTTATACCGAGACACCAGACAAATCCCCCATAAATCCAGCTCTTACGTTCAAACCTCGCTACCGAACCCAATAAATATCCTACTTTGCGCTCATTACCACTCAATCTCCAGCACGCTAATCAAACTTGTCGCTATTTACACTATAACCACCGCGCGTTAAACCCTTCCCTCTCCCCCCGAAATTTGCGAAACCCCATTCTCGCAAACGCCACTACTCCAACTTCCGAGATAACCTATCCGCACGCGTTCACGCGCGCGCTCCGCATATTAATCCCCCTAATCAAGCCGCGACTAATTAGACGCTCGCTCGCTTCGGATTAAACTCTAATCCCGCGCGCGTCGTCGCTATCCCCTTTCCCTCTCTGTCTGCGAGATTATTGCGTTGGCGCGCGAGCGATCGCTATATTATTACGGCGCGCGGCTACCCCGGTATTTTCTCGCGCGAATTACACCCGCGAGCGTCTTTGGTAACGCGCGACGAGTTTGGAGAGAAGTGGCTGCTAATTATCCGTGTGGTAAGAGTACCAGCGCGGTATTAAATAAGGCGTTTAGGGGGATTATGACTGCGTAACTTCGTGGGACACGCCGGCTTTGTTTGTTTGTTTTTTCGCGGTTTAGAATGGATTATATTGCTCTTTTCGGTATTATGGTTCATTTGGAATTGGGTTTAGAGGGTTTGACTGTTTGGACTGATTAGCTTATAAGGAAGGATATTTTCGAAGTGAAACCTGTGTTAGTAATAAAGTAATATAGCTATAAATATTGTTATTTAATGTGCAATGAAATTTCACAATCAATTAAGTTAGATAATACTATAAGGAAAGTAACATGATAGATTTTAATATCACTTGTGAGTTCTACATAAATTTGAGAATATATTTATTTCGTCGTAAATAAAAGGAGCGTTATGTGATAGCGTTTTCTGAATAATTATATAGATACTTATTTTGTTATTTAATTTTATTTTAATCATTATACGTGTAAATAATAAAATAATCAAAATTTTTTAAATATTAAAAACAAAAAATTATCATAATACTATTTTTGGTATCTCTATAGGATTTGATTCACGCACCAACACTGCAAAAAAAGAAATTAGAACTACCTTAAGCTTTCAACCTCAAATCAACCGAACCTGACATTCCGCCTCGTAAATTTAAAATCACAAAATACCCCAATCGAACCATAAAATACGATCAAGATTTTCAAGAACTTCTCGTCCCCCTTTCGCCTATCGATCGAGAAAAGGAGCAGCGACATTTTTCTGCGGCACCTGTAGCAACATATTCCGAATTCCCGAGAACCAGTGCGAGAGAGTTTCAACATGACGAGCGTTTTTGCAGCTTTCGATTTTCCAAAATCACGAAAGGCGGGGCACATGCGTGCATACAAATTGTAACGCGGGAACGAATGCCAAAGATGCGTGTAGAATCGGAGAATTTTAAGTGTTGGGTATTTGTTGCGCAAATTTTGGCGATTTGTAAAGGGGGAAACGAGCTTGGGCAAGATTAATCAGTACAATTGATGTGTAAATATTTGTAATTTAATTTAATGCCTTTAATCGTCGAGTACGGGCTCGCGTGTTATATATGTTTGTACAATAAAGCCAACAAATGAGTTTTATAGAGTACATAAATTATTTCGTTTACAAGCGGCCCAATAAAAATAATTTACCTCAATTACGAAATGTAGTGTACGTTGCGCGAGAAAATTCCTGTAATATCACCGCGAAACAAGTGTTACAATTTTATGAGAAATCTTTATGCCCGGTAAAAATCTTCATTCCTGCAGCCGCGCGCGCGCGCGCGCAAAAATAACCCTAGATAAATCAGACATTGCATAACAACGCAAGACGACGACGAGGAAAAAAAGCAACAATATCACGCAGCCATCTCCGCAATAAATAACTCAACCCACTCAAGAATTTTAATCCACGACTTGAAACACACACATACACTTTATCCTATATACACACAGAACACTTCCAGAAATCCACATCCAGGGAAAATTATTCCAAAGCATCTCGCTTGCAAATATCTTAACTTCGGACAAACCAAGACAAATCGTTGACAATTACCCACGGCGCGCGCATACACACAAACCCAGCTTCTTAAAAGAAACGCGCGCAATTCGTGCGATTCGGCGCCTCGGAATCGCCGGCTATTTGTTAATTTCTCGCGAGCGGGCGACTGTTAAATAATTAATAACTCCGAGACGTATAGTCGGGCGCGCGCGAGCGAGCGAGAGAGAGAGAGAGCGTAACTCGATAGGGCGATTAATAAGGGGACCGAGATGGATGTACTCGAGGCACGCTTTCCCGCGCGAGCGAGCGCTACCGCGAAGAGTTTGTATATCGCGGAGAGTTTTTTTGTTTCTTCGGGGCGGCGGGCAGAGAGGAGCGGAAATATTGCGGGCGACGGCCGGGGCTATTTATCGTCGCCGCCGATCCAAATGAGCCGGGATTTATGGGCTGGTGGTAGTGTGTGTGAGGTTTTGACGTGGGGATAGTACAGTCAAGTGTAAGGTCAGGTGGAATTGGGCTCGTGGGATAGTTTTCAGCCGTATCGCGTTGGATTTAATTTTGTACTAGTTTTACCACTGCGGAGGCGACCGCGGGGTTTGCAAATTCTGGCAAATTGTGCTGATCGCGTGTGATGGTAATTGGGCCGGTTGATATACGAATTTAATGCTCTTTGGCGCGGTAGATCTCAGATAATTATGCATCTACTTTTACTTAGTATTTTGTATCTTTCGCTGGAGTTAACGTTTCGCGAAATTTCAGGTTTCGATGTGATATTCGCTTATATCAGTATTTGATATTTTAAAATGCACACACCTATCAAAACTATACCTTAATCTAAATACTCATCCCCTCGCGCCATCAGCCCCGCGACAAAAAAACACCTCCAAATCACTCCATTACGTCGCAACCTCGCACTCTCCAGTTCCAAAACACCTCGGTCTCTGCGCGTATACACACACACACACACATGCGTCGCTCGCACTCTCGAACGCCGCACGCAAATCGCATCTCGCGCTCTTTAAGCGTCGCCCGTTTTACGACTGATTTAATGCCGACTGAAATACGACGGGGCCGATGAAATCGGTCCTTCCTTATGACTTTACGGCTCCGCGAGAGTGAGCTTGTGCAACTAGCGCTCGTGAAAATCATCGCGCGACACGATGCGACGCGCGCGCAAGCGAGACCCGATACTTACAGTCGCATTCCCACGCGGTGATGGCGCACTGAGCGAAGTGGCAATCGTTGATAGCTGGATTTCAGGATTTTAGGTGGCCTAGATACTGATTGGTATTAAAAGTTCACTGAGTGGAGTACGTTAGCGGGATAGTGGTTGGAGTGGAGATGCCGAACGTGTGGGTGTGAAATTATGATTGTTTTTTGTTGGCTGGATTATCGTCGGTTTATGGCGGGTGATTTGAAATGTTTCTGAAAAGTGGTATAGGGGAAGGATATCTGTAGATGCAATGTTGAGAGTTTTTGATGCGAGCGAATCGAGAAAATGAACTTATTTTAAAAGTTTCTTAATAAGAGCTTACTTTATTTAAAAGTAGTGAGTTTCCAAAATTAAAAATCAAAAACCATTATATCTAGTCATTTATTTCTCGTAAAAGATCATTTTAACAATAATATACGAATTCCATCGACGACAAACAACAATGACAAAAATATCCTCACCGAACTTTCGCATTGGAAAAAACCAGCAAAGCCATAAAACTCGAAGAAAGAAAATAAAAGAACAATAAAACAGCGAGCACGGGTAAAAAAACGATCCGAACATATAGAAACGCATTACGGGCAATCCGCCTCGATGGGTATAGGCATGTACATGCAGATATATCCCACAGCGGCTTTATATCTCACCTCAGTCTCGTTTACAGCCCACCTCTCTAAACGGGGAAACTCACCTCGCGCGTCGATTTTAACGACTTCCCGATCGCCCAAATACACGCTATAGCTCTCTCACTCGCTCTCCCTCTCGCAAAACGTGCCGTGTTTTTCGTCACGCGTGTGTAGAGCGAAATTGCGAAACGAACACGAGGTGTCCGACAAAAGACATACGCATACGCGGAGAATTTGATTGACTCTTGGGAGGAAAGAGGGGAGGAGGGAAAATCGTAACTGATGAATCGAACAATGAGTACAGAAGAAATCGCGGATTGGAGATAGGCAATACCTAGACGATGTAGTGATTATCGATAGAAAATCTCGCGCTTCGCCGGCCTCTTGCTATACGGTGTTAGGTCCGCTAACTCGCTCCACAGCCACCAGAGCTCGTGCCGGCCCTAATTCGCGCAAGTGGCCGGATAGCCCCGCGGTTAATATAGGTATATAGGTTGCACTGCAGGTTTCGCTCAAGAGTTCTCACTCTTTATCTTTAACCGCGATAGAGATGATGGTCTAGTGATAGATTTTTTTCTTTTGGGGATTTTCGTAATTTTTGTCTATAGAGTGATGCTGAATTTTATTAATTGTCGTGTGATAAGGTTTTGCGAGCACAGTATGCAAATCATCGAGTAGTTGAAGTTCATTAATATAATCAACAATATAAATGTTTAAGTATTACCTTATTATAAAAGTTAAAACATTTTCATAGGAAAATCATATCAATACCATCAATTAGAATCTTCCCTTTTTTTCAACAAATCTATTGTGACCAACGTTCTACGACTTGTATCAAACTTTGCAAATAGATTATACATTATTCACACCAACAACGAAGCCTCATAATAACCAAAACCTCAATTTTCCTACACCCTCTTCCCACTGCTCATCATAAAAATCCTCGAACTATTTCCATCCCTCACTCTCCCTACGACCATCAATACCCGATCGAACTTGCGAGCTTCAGTATCGGACAAAGGCCCTCCGATCGCGTCGTTCTCAGCCTCTCGACCGTTCACATCGTCCGTCTGCCTCTCCTCTCTCGCTCAGCTGATGAGTCGCTACTTCATTACGGGCCGACGCGTAAATCTCACCGCGAGCGCCGGGGAAAAATCCCTATATGCCGGCAGCGGTGATTGGCACTAGGAGCAACCGCCTCGCCTATTTTTTTTTCATCCCTTTGTCGTTCATTAATTTATCGCTCGTTTACGGCGCCGACGTGCGGCGCGCCTTTTTTGTCTTGCCGGGAATTTCTTTGGTTTTTGAAGAGAGAAGGGGGGTTTAACAAGGGTGTTTTATAATGTAGCGTAAATCTGTGCGCAGGGCTGTAAATTACGCGTAATGTTATTATTGCGCGG
>JAPYZO010006051.1:0-21542 GCA_030522905.1 Torymus flavipes | reverse complement strand
GCGCGCGAAAGCTCCGCGTATAGCGCGCGAACTCGCTATATGTAGTTTCGCAAAAACATGTTTTATTCTCGGACGCCATCAAAATAATTATCTCCCCTTCCGACATCCTGTTCCGAATGAAAATACCCTCCTCCACCCACCGCCTATAAATGCAATGAAATATTCACGCCGATGAGCTTAGGAACTTGGAGCTAATTTAGCTAATTAATACTCACAGCTCTGCCATAGACATGTTATAATACAACCGCACTTATATTTTTACGAAATAATCTCCCGGTATATATCAAAAAGCGCACGCAGGGTGCCGAAAACTGAAAATTTTTGGAAAGAGCACGGTGGTCTTTCCCATACCCGCGTCGTATAGTATAGCAAGCAAACATATCTCGCTCCCACACGGGGCTCTAAAAAAATTACGGCGTGTTTGCTTTTAATTTTGCTCCCCGTACGCGCATCGATAAAAAGTTGATTAAAATACGAACCGCAAAACGTTACAAGCCCGCGCAATAATGGGAAAATTTTTTCGCTCCTCCACTACCTCCCCATACTTCTAGCGCGCACACATACACACACCGTTCGTCGGACCAAAGTTCGCATTATACACTCTATATAGCTCCCGTTCAGCGCACAACATTGTGGTGAACGTTCAACGAAAATTTCCCGGCAGCATTGTTTCCCCCTTCTCCCCCCGTTGCGTTTTTTTAAAGACAAGCGAAGTTGCTCCATTCGCGCGAGTGGCGTTATATATACACAAGCCGAAGCCGTACGTACGCGAGCGCGGCAGGGAAAATAGCCTCTTTCCCCGACCCGCACACGTCTATAAATTCATTGAAAGGCTTTCATTAGAATTTCTCGAACGCGCGCCTCTCTATATCGATGTGTATATGGCTGACATGCGAGTGGGCGACCTACCGCCACCGTCCTCGTCGTACCTTCTGCTACAGCAGGCCGTTGCAAAGGCTCTCCCTCCCGCGCGTATAAAAATTCAATACGTCCGATACGGCAGCTTGTATTTCTCCCTTACAGCGTTAAAACGTGAATTTATTGTTTCCTGCGCGTCTATAGACCGGCGGAAAAAGAAGAACGGCGGCAGCAGCAGCATCGCGCCGGTAGAATCGAAGGCTGGGCTGTTTCCCTCCATATACAGGCGAGCACCGCGTTGTTGTCGTCGCTCCATATATACGTGTGCGCCAATACACACGGAGCTGACCTCGTGATAAATAGCGGCTTTACCTGGCCTTGAAGGACCCATCGCATCGACTCGCGCGTGCACACGAGAGCCTGCATCACGCGTGTGTGGCGTAATCGATGGATCCGATTATAAGAATCGATCGTTGCCGTTGCCGTTCGAAAGCACACAGTGAGAAAGAGAGAGAGAGAGAGGTGCGCTACCAGCTGTCTATACGTCGCTTTTCTCTCTCGCTCGCTGTCGTCGCCGCGCGCGGATATAACGGGACGACGTGGCTCATCGATCGCGTTTGCTCTCACAGGCGCGTATAGGCAGCCCCCCTAAAGAACTTTAGCCAGGATTTGCCTTTCTTTACGTCAGTTTAGCGTTATTGACCAGAGAGAACGATAAATTCTTATCAAAGCCCTCCGCGTATACGCGAGCAGCACCTTTATATACATGCGCGCGCGCCTCGATAGTCTCGCTTCTCTCTTTCTCTCCATCCCTATCTATATCCTCCGACGCTGCAATAAGTCTCCGCGCGATACGTCGCCGTTCGCTTGTAAAATATAAACGCTCCGAACGCTACACATACATATACCCCTTTCTATACGTATACATAGAAGTGATACTAAAAATACGAGGCATTTTTCTACACGTATACAAGTAGACGTCTAGCCCGAGCGAGAGGGGACGCGAGTGGGGGAAAACGTAAAAAATGCAACAGACGTAAAAAATTGGCCGGAGCTTCGTTTTTTAAATGTAAAAATAACGGAAAATCGAGTTTGAAAAAACAACGAGACTCGCGAGTATCGACGTTACGTCCTCTTTTTTGCGCCCGCCCGCGCGCGTGCTATCCCCCTTCCGCCACACAGAGGAGGCGAATGTGTGTGTGTGTGTGAGCAAGAGAAAGAGGGACAAGAGCAGGGGGGGAAATTGGTATCTAACGCAATCCGATTCCCGAAAGCTTATTCGTTCGTTCGGACGCGCGCGCGCGCGGCGCTCGGTCGGGCGAGTCTCGGTGCTCTTATTAATTAAATCCCCAATCGAGCGAAGCTCGCTACCTCTCCTCCACCTCCACTCTTCTCTACCCCCTTAGCCGGCTCACTGGCCTCGGCGGTTGAGTATCCTCCTCCTCGATATCCGCGTATATCGGCGTCGCCGCCGCTGCCGCCGGTGGTGGTGTGCACACCGGGGGATTCCGCGCGCCGCCCCTCTTATTCCGCCCTCGCTCTCTCTCTCTCTGTATGTCGCACGAGCGGGCACACAGGCCACTGTGTACACGTATATATGTGTATGCGGACTTGCTGCCGGCCCGAGTCCCTCTCTCTCTCTCTCTCTTTGCGGCCTGTGTGCGGCCGTGTAATTTTCAGCGTCGAATAATCGCTGCGGCAGCAATCAGAGCGATTATGTCACCGCGATTACGCTTAATCCGCGCTCGCTCGCTCTCGCTCGGTCTCGCTCCTCTCGTGCAACGATTGACACGGCCGAGTCATTAATTAATCGCGTAATCCTAGAGACTAGCCGTGTGCGAGCGCGGGTGTACCGACCGGCTACGCCGCTACTATACTACGCTGCTCATTCGCATAGACGACGGCGTCGGTGGCGGCGAGCCGATGCGGTGTTGCACAACGGGCTTATCGTATATACATATACGCTGCCGCCGCCACCGCTTTCGTGTGCGTGCCGAGAGGCTTCTCTCGTGCGTCGGCGAGCTTGGCGAAAACGAACGACCGCGGGCCCGACGCCCTCGGCCTCCGGACAATAAATAATAATTCATGTTAATGCGAATACTCGCCGCGTGCGCGGCAGCTCAGTGCACGCATATATATAGGTACACGCGCCGCCGAGAGAGTAGATATGTGCCGGCGGTGCAGAGCTCGATGCCACGCGTATATAGCGCGAGCGTGCCGATTGAATTTCGACGAGTCCGCTCGTGGATTTAATTGTTTTGCTCGCGCGATGCACGTACACTCTGACGTTTATTGCCCCGACCCCCTTTGTGTGCCCCCTTCCTTTGATTATTATATTATGCGCGTGTGCGGGCAAGGAAAAAGTGTGCCGTATGACGGCACATACGTGTGTATACGCGCGCCATGCAGTTCAATCGACGGGAATGGGTTATGTTATTTTCGGGTGAGTGTGACCGGCGGGGGGCTTTGCTGCCGAATTTGTTCTACGAAATTGAATCGATAGCGTGTGGTGAACTGCGCGCAGCCAATGTCTATATTTATTGGTTTTTAAATTAGGGGTTTGACGTTTTGTTTGTCGTGATAAACCTCTTCGGCTGATTAAATTACGAAGTCGCGGGGTTTGCTGTCTGACGGTGCGTTTTTAAATTTTCATTCGCGCGAAACTCTCGACGAGAATAGGTTACAGTCGAAATGTATTGTGAAGGAAAAAATTGGCACAGAATCGAAAAATTACACAAACTTTTGACAAACTTTTAACGAGTTTTTTTTCAAATCGTTGTGCATTATGAGTGGCATTAATTTTTATCCCGGGGTCGCGAAAGGAGCGGCAGTGGGAGTAAGGCTGATTGTTGATACACTTTAGAAAGTCCTGAAAGTTTCAGGTATATACACGCGCGGCTCGACTCGCCCACCCCGCGTCTGATTTTCATGCTAATTTTCACAAGAAATTCCCTCTCTCTGTGCACTTGACGTATTTTTAAGTTTATTCTATTAACTTTCTTCTGGTAAACAAGTCGCCAAAGCTCTCACCGAGAGAGAGAGAGAGAGAGTAAACATACGTGATTTTTATGAAAAGAGGCTAGGTCAGTCGTCGCGACGACAACTACTACTACTGCTACCACTCTCGCGAATTTTCCCGCCCAAATCAGACTTGGAAATGACATAAAGAAGTTTTGTGCAAACATTTCGCGGTTGCGGCTGTAGCTGCGGGGAGGGGTTGTTACAAGAACATTCTTTCTGCACTCGTGTTTTCGTGGAAAAAGTCGGCGGCCGTGCGCGCGCGCGTGTATGGGGAACACGCCATTTCAATTCAAAATCTCGTGTAATTGCAGATTGCGTTTGTCGTGAAGTTAGCTCTTTCGAGTGAGATAAAGACAGAGCTTCGCAGCCGTATACTTATATAGCGTTTTAAATGAGAATTTATGGAGAGTGAGGGAGAACGAAAGCACAGGATGGGTAGAAGAGAGAGAGAGAGAGAGAGGAGCGGCGGTATGGGTTTGGCCTTTTCGGGCACGGGCGGGCGCCCGGCTAAACGTAAAAGCGTACTTTATTCTCGCGTGTCAGTTACGTGCCAGAAAACACTTAAAATTCTCGCGGCACTCAGGGATTTTAAAGCCAAGAATAAGAAAGCGCGAACGGGAGAGGCGACGATGGGGCTGCTGCTGCTGCTACTATACTACGGGGGAAAGATGACGAAGTTTTAAGAACGAAGAAAATACGCGTTGCCGTCGTCGTCGCCGAGGGGAGGAAACACACCGATAAAAATGCTCTCTCACGGCAATCCCGGATCCTCGCTACTCGCGCACGCAGCGTAATGTTGCATTTGACGAGCTGCTGCTACTGCTGCGCTTCTTCCTCCTCGGCAAACTTCCCATGGTAATACTCGTCCGCCTATACCCTCTCAAAAAGATCGCGAAAACACGATAACTGCGCGCGTCAGGCGGGCCGCCTTTATATACGCCGAAAGAGGGCCGCGCCCGCGCGCCTGCTGTATATATAAGGCGGGGAGGGACGGAGCGTTCGTGCGAGAAAAGAAAGAAAGAACGAAAGAAAGATCAACAAGACGTCGTCGGCGACGGCGGCGGCGGCGAACGGTATAGCGGAGCTAGAAGAAGAAGAAGAAGCAGCAGCAGCAGCTGGAGGAGGAGAGGACATACCCTAACAAGCCTCCCCCGCGGGCGCTGGAGAAAAAAAATGTGCGGAGTGGGAGAGGGTCTTGTAAACAAAAAACCGCCATCAAGCATGCGAAGCTCGTTATTTAAGTTCGCTACCACGAGCGAGCAAGACTCGCGTCTCGAGCATGCCGGCCGCGTGCTGCACGGGCCCTCTCTCTCTCTCTCTCGCTGTGTCTCTCACTCACTCGTGCCCTTTTTTCCTTTCAGCTCGCGTTGTTCGGCACTCGCTCTCTCTCTCTCGATCCACAGTTCCGCGCTCTCGACTAGATACGTACGAGGTCTTTTAGAGAGGTTTATTCTTCGACACTTTGTTTGCGAGATTCGAAAGAGAAAGAGCGCTACGGGGAGAGGGAAGCTACTCGGACCCGTGGCCAGAGGCGTTGCACGCTTGGATAAACCGGGCGTACGTTTAGATTCTTGATTGCAGTGGCCGCTCGCTCGCTCGCCGCCGCTGGGGTCGAGATTCGTCGTTGGTTCCACTATGTGTGTGTGTGTATATATCAGTGCGCGTGCACACTCGGCACAAATTACTTTTATTGTTAAGATAAAGTACGTCGTCGTTTCGTAAATAACGACTCGTAGGGAAGCCGGCGCGCGGGGCGCGTTGTGTTCAAAGTGAAACCATAAAATCCCTCCCAATAGATAATATTTCTCGGCACCATTACAGTTGTCCGTCGCGCTCCTCGGCCGCGAGCGCGCGTGCGGGAGAATTCTCTTTATTTTCTCACCCTCCCGCGCGCGCGCGCTTCTTTTTCTCTCGCTGTCTCACCCTCTCGCCGAAGTCGGCGCCGCTGCCGCGCGCTCTTCTCGCTTATCCGATTTCACATCTATACAGATATATATACGGCCGACTCCTTCCGCGGTTTATATCGTTCGGCTACTCAACTTTCTTTCTTTCTTTCTTTCTTTCGTTTCTTACTCTCGCTCATCCGAGAGGTATATAGGGCGGCTCTCGCCGTTAAAAGCGCGAGCATATAACGACAAAGAGGGAGAGCGAAAGCACTGCGCGCTATATAGCTGCGCTATACGTATATATAAAGCAAACTCGCGTCCACGTCGCATGACTTACGATCCCCCCACATAGCGCCGGCTAGCTGCAGACGTTCCATTATTTCCAAAAGTTGCCCTCTCTCTCTCTCGCCCTCTCTGGCTCCGGTTCCGACCCCATCTCTCCCTCCACGTGTGTATGTGTGTGTCCGCTTGTCGGCCGCTGTTACGTAACGCGTGCCTCGTCCTCTGCTCCCCCTCTCTCCCCCGTTTTAGTTGCGCGGGCGCGTAAGAGCGCGCCGGGAGTACGGTAAATAATGTCCTTGCGGTGTAGTATCAAGGCAAGCCGTTTAAATCCCCAGGAGTGAGATCGGACGGCAATCGCCCTCGCTCTTTCTCTCGCTCGCTTGCTTCCTCTGTGTGTACCTCCTTTCTTCCCTCTCTCTCTCTCTCGGCTGCACACGCTGCTCCTGTTGCCGATGGCGGCCGTGCGCTAGTGGGCTTGTGACTTTCCGCGCATCCGAGCGAATCCCCGATAACCCGGCCGGGAGGAAGAGAGAGAAAGAGAGAGAGAGAGAGGAAGGAAGCGCTCCGGCGCACGACCTAACGGCCGAGGCAGAGAGAAGGAGGACGGGGGCTTTGAAGAATACGCGCTAACCGCCTCGCTCGCTCGGGCGAACGTCAGCCGGTAAAAACCTGCTTTATTTTACATGCCCCAGCTCTGTGTTTTCCTATAATGGCTTATGGAGGAGAGACAGGAAGCTAGCGCTCGCGAGAGAGGAAGGGAGGGAGAAGATATTTTACGAAAACAGCTTTATGATGGCGCATTTCAAGAGGCCGTTTTCGCTTTTCATAGCCCGTTGCTGCCGCTACTGCACCGCCTGCTGCTCACTCACCGGAACGATTGATCGTTTATAGTCCTTCATTTGACTTTCCAACCTCCGTCCCGCCTTTTTTCGCGCTTCGCCGCAACGAAATGCTCTCCTCTGCTGTCCTCTTTGTGAGGGAGACAATCCTTTTTTGTTCTCGCAAAAAATCTCCGGAGATGAATTAGCAACGAGAACGACTACCGGCGCGCGCCTTGTCTTTGAAATATCGGCGAACAAAGGATGAAGCGAGAAATGCGAATTTTATTCTTCGCGGTATAATCGCCTTTTTAGCCATTTCATAATTAGCTTTTTGTATCGTGAAAATGTTGTTTTTGCCCGCGGCGTGCGGATGGCTGTGGGTTACGTATATTTTAAAATGCATGCCGGTACTTCGAGAAAATAAATAACCCGAGATCCGGGGGATATACGAATATTATATTTTTCTTCATTCTGTATACAAGATTTACAGATATTGGTAGGGCAGACATAGATTTCCCTGGATTCATTTGCTTTACAAATAAACTGTGTGCTGTAACGGGAAAAAATTTCGAATTCTCTCTCGACGTAAATACCTTACGTGAAACAAATGTCTGACCCTACGCAGCTATTTTCTACTTAGAAATTTCTCCTTGGTAACGCTCAGTCGTTTTACGTTACTTTAAAATATTAAACGGCTCGCAGATCATGTTAATGCGACATCTATTACACCTAAATTCAAACAACTTACGTAAAACGCTTCTCAAACACGAAATTCTATCAAATTTCATGACCCTTTAGCGGAGAAAAATCTCCTCTCTCTTCTGGCGCTCGCGAGACTGTGCTTTTTCAATGAAACTTAAATATTCAAAACGATACAACCACTTTGGCCGAACCACCGACGCCGCCAGCCCCGCTACCCAAAGTGCCCGGGCGCGCCTTAATTTTCATTCAGCTACACCCCCTTCACCCCTTACCCGGCCGTAAAAACGTTCAAAACAAAT
This sequence comes from Torymus flavipes, assembly GCA_030522905.1. NCBI lineage: Eukaryota > Metazoa > Arthropoda > Insecta > Hymenoptera > Torymidae > Torymus > Torymus flavipes. The sequence continues at coordinate 13,673 of JAPYZO010006051.1, read as the reverse complement.
TTTTACGTAAGTGAAAACCAGTGCCGAGCGAGAGCAGAGCGAGGCGAGGCTCTCTTGCATGCGGCCTTTATAGCGCAGTTATTCAAAACACGCGGAATTCATTAAGACGTTTTTCCGAAAAATATAGAAAATCAATGCGAATATTAGTATTTGAAAATTCAATATGAAAATTGGACTGCATAAAAAAAAGTCAATGGTATTCCTGGAAAGGGCCGGCGGGAATATTTGAATATTTCATACGAAGGGAGTCGTTTGTTTGGAAGTAAACAGCGTGAGATATACGTATATTATACAGATATTAAAGCAAAACATCTCTAGAAGAGAATATATTTACGGGCTTCTTGTTTTAATTGGGTAATTTCACTCTAACATATATACCTACTGTTGAGTTTCTAGCTGGAAAATTTAATTCTACGATAACTAAGAGGAACCAAAATAATTCCGCGAAACGCACAGAATCTTAAGAAAATGTTAAACATTCTATACTCCAACCCGCTTACCTAGAAATTCTCAAGAAAATCGCTTTAGCTGCGCCTTAATTTTGCAGCGTAATACGCAATTAAAAATCCTTAAAGATACGGAATTACTCAAACACGCCGGCTCTTAAAAATTCATGAACTTTTTCCCGCCCATCTAGGAGAACACGCGAATTAGAGTAATATTTCGCAAGTCCATTTCCGTATATACCAAGGGCGGTAAGGCAAGGACGACTGCAGCGCAGAGCGGTGGCGTCCCCGAGCGTCGCCGTCGTCGTCGGGGGCGCGCGCGAAATAATTGAAAAAACCCTATCCCCCCGACTGCCGCAGCGCTCTTGGGGGTGGCTCCTTAGAGCTGCAAAGTCCCCCTCGAAAAAGTGCTTGCGCGCGCTCGAAATGGGACGAGCAAAAACCTTAGATACAATTTCTATGAGGGCAGGGAGGAGAGCGAGGGAAAGAGGGAGAACAGCGGAGGATGTGAGCGGGCAAGAACGAAGGAAGTAAAAGGAGAGAGAGAGATAAAGTGAAAGAGAGGAAGGGAGAGGCGCAGTGGCGGCGGGGCTTTTACGCGCGTGTGCCACTTGCCTTGCACTTTTAGAAGGAAAAAGGGGGGGAGGGCGGGCGATAGCCAAAGTCGCGCTCGCTGCAGGCCGCGCGCGCAACAGTAATTGCTCCGTCGGGATTATGTTAATCATTGATACTTTAACGACTTCCCCGGGCCCCGCCTCGGCGCCCCGGCGAGTATAATAACGGCAAGAAAAGCGGAGAAGGAGAGAGAGTTCGCGGAAAGAGCGAGATAGCTGCGCGCGAGCGTGAGGCTCGTTACCGCAAAAGGGGTATAAGCTAACTGGCGCTCCGCGGTCGCGACGGCGATCATTTGTTATACGAGGCAAATAGTCCGGTGAACGGTTTCAAACGCAGAGAAAGGAAGATAGGACGGGGAGGAAAATAACCGAAGACGGTTCCGCGTACGTTGACTTTTCTCTGCAAAACGAGCCGTTGGGGAATTCGAAAGTAGATTATACCAATTTTTTCCCCCCAGCAAATTATACGTCAACTTCCCGTAAGCTTTTTTTGCCTGAAAAGCATTTATTTTCCTCTGTATCGAGGAAACGTCATGAGGGTGTACGGAATAACCGCCTGTACGCATATAGTAATAGAGAGCGATTAATTATTATTTATGACGATGACTCATTTGCCTTTGATCAGTTCCTCTCTCCCTCGTCGACGTGCGATTCTAATCAGAGCCAGGCGCGTTGTACTGCTTACGCCAGCCAGAGCGTCGACGCCAAAACCATTAATGCTGATGCGCACTCGTTGAATGGCGCTTGCACACACCCATTCCCTCTCTCACTCTCGCCCATCAAATATTCCTTCGACAAACAACGCGCTTTGTCAGAGGGAGAGAGAGAGAGAGAGCGCGTTACTACACGCCCTTAACGCGCACACTCCCGGTGCAAAACAAATGATTGAAATTGCGCTCATTTCCATTAACGCGCCATACAGACATCCATCTATCTATCTATCTATAGAGAGAGAGGCCGTGACATCGGCGCTTAAATAACCGTCCTTGTCCTTTTTACCGCTGATGCCTTCTGAAAAGGCCTCCCGCGGTGTAATCATTCCGAGTGGATTAATACAATCGCGTTAATTGTTATTCTCGACATGGGAAAGAGAGAGAGAGAGGGACAAGCGCCACATTCGATGCATTTCGACTGTCGCCGGAAAAGACACGACACCGGGACGAGGCTCGCTCTCGCGCGCAGTGCAGCGAAAAAAAAACGCGCTCTGCAACGCCCGGGAATCACTCGAATCTGGCACGGTTGTCCAATTTTTTTAAAAGCTGCAATCACAACGCGCGGGCGCGTCCCCGCCAACAATAAAATATCACTGCCAAGAGACTATAAAAAGGAGAATATTACACCGCGCCGGCGGAAGTGGAGAGTGGGGTAGGGCAGCGTGGCGATTTTTCAATATTTTCGTATTTTCCGCAGCTTCGCACGCGTGCGCGCGCACAACCATGAGCGCAAAAGCTCGGATGTGCACTTTTCCCTTTACGCTTGCTCTAAGAAAGTCATAAAGTTTTATTGTTGCGCGCGGGTGCGCGTGCGCGCTCACGCGTGCGAGCAAGCGTGGCGTTATATGAAATTTGCGCAACGCCACGCGTGATAAAGTTATTACGGGGAGATTTATCGGATTTTTAACACGTACTTTGGCGAATAGCTGCCCCGCGTGTGCGCCCAAGTGAGCGAGAGAAGGAGAAGAAGAGGGAGAGAATTAATGTTGCAAAGTGGCTGTTTTCGAACAATCAAGAGAGAACGAAGGGAGCACAGCCGATCAAATCAGAACTTCCTCCCTCTCCTCCTCCCCCCGCGACACGGCCAAGTTCTCTAATCATACACCAGCTGCGAATAACGTAAAATGGGTCGCGTGACCGCTAAGGCGGGACGTCACGCCTTAGTAGTCATGTGATAAGTCCTTTCAAGCTTCTTGCACTCGCCATCCTGCGTCCGCCTCTCTCCTATATCCTTAGCCGTATGAGGAAGCTTAAATTTAACGTTACCGCACCTCCTTCTTATTAATTAATTCTGGAAAATATTCCTCTTCGGGGAAGATGAAACTTTTTACGGCGAAATTTTTAATTAACGCAGGGATAGAAGACAAGGAGTCACGTAAGTTTATTACTTTCAATATAAGGAGGGAGAAGAGCTGGAACCTTGGGATCGATATATTTCAGGAATATATCTCTAAAACTTTAACGATCTAGACGCTGGAAATTTGATCAGCCGGGAGGTGATTCCCCGTAGCTACAAATATTTAATTAAAACATTATTAAAGGTCGTCGCGTTATTCAAGGAATATTTTAGTCGACAGTGATATTATCACGGTGTTCGTTATCTTGCTCATATTTACAACTTTAAAAAACCTAAAATAATCAAAAATTAATTATATTCGTTGAAATTTTGGGCAAGCTATTTTTTTAATAAAATTTTCCATCAAATTTTCACTAAAAAGTATATTAACAACATTTACCCTGACACAATATACGCATCACACGCATATGCATAGCCTTTGTTTACGAAGCTCTGTAATTTACAAAGCCGCATAGGCGTGCACACTCGCGTGCATGCGCGCGAAAAGCGAGTTCGCGCTCAACTTTTGGGGGCTACGGTTTCATTGTAGATACATTAGACGACGTCGCGCATCATTGAGTCAATCCGCGTGTATACGAGCATGTACTCTTGTATACATACACTCGCACCCATCCTCGTGCGACAACCTTGCGCTTTCATAATTGCACAACTTGCGGCGCGCCGTAATGTCACGCCGCTTAACTCGCGGGCATGCGCAGTAAATGTATTATGTATCGCGGGATACACATCTTGCTTTGTACATACGAAACGTCTGCTCGTACAGCCGAGCGCGCATTCATATGCACCTCTTCGTCTGCATTATTTACGCACAGCTAAGGTCAAAGCGGCTGAGCGATGATTATGCAAACCCTTCAGACGTGAATTCTCTCCCTCTCTCTCTCTCTGCAGAGCAGCAGCAACAGCAGCAACAGCAGCAGAAGCCTTGATTAGACATTCATCGAAAATTAAAGAGAAATTGCGCGGGGGAGTGTATAGGGCGGGCTACGCGCGAGCGCATTTTCCTTTGTATAAATTACTTTCTTTGAAAAAGCCAATGTTAATTAACTTCTACCGAAGGAAGCCGGCCGCTGCCGACGCCGCAACACCCGCGAAGAGCAAGCCCGCGAAATTCGCATGCGCGCGTTTCCAGTTTCCGAATTGAAATTGCCAACTGTAATTGCAAAATCCAGCCGGAGAGCCGGTACTGCTGCTTCGGCTACTGCTTCTGTTGTTGTTGTTGTTGTTGTTGTTGTTATTGTGCCGAGGCAGTGCAATTTAAAATTAATTGCGAGCGCTGATATAGCATTACATGTTCAGTGCCGCCGCTTAATTTTAGAAAATCCATCGCGGATCGAAGCCCGATGAATAATGTATTGTCGAGGAGCTGACGCAGTCGTATTATATGACGTGCGGACTGCGCCTATTTTCAAACCTATACACTCTTCCGCAATAATCCCAACCGTATGATGGTTGAACAACATCACTGACTGACGGGCTGAATCTCGTCACGCGTTTTCCAATCGCATGCACGGCCCGTCAGAGACGGTTAACCCGCGTCAGGAATTACTCCTCAAGGTATGCGCACGCGTCACATAATCCTCCTATACACTCCTCTACTCTGGCTTTGAGATTTGCCACTGTAATTTAATATAATATACAGCTCTCAGGTATATTCCGCGGCGCAGTGCAAGTGACAAATATACATATATCAATGCTCTCTCTTACACATACTCCCTGACTCACGCAGCAGGTGATGGAGGGAGAGGATAGGTGAGCTGCTGCAAGCCGAGAGAGACTCATGCAGCAGAGACAGGCACTGCTGCGCACACTATACTCCCAGCAGCCAGCGTTAGCCGTAATTACAGAGGTGCAGTATACACACAGACGCACACGTACGCGTGCGTTCAAAACGTCAGATGTCCCCCCTCCCCCTCCTTCGCCAAACGGCTTATATATATATAGATATATATATATACATAGAGCGATGGGAGGCCAGGAGGCGCGAGGTGCGACGGAAGCGAGATATGGATCGAAGTGCATGCATCGGAGTATCTGCATCTAGGCGTGTACACTTAGATGGGGGAGTAGCAGATATCTCGCTCGCCCTCTCACTCCCCCCTGCTGCTGCTGCTGCTGCTCCTCCGCGCCGTCTCACTCTCGCTGGCACGTGTATTTCGACGATGTGGCGTCGTAACCGAGAACGCACGTCCCCGCGGGAATACCGAATATGTGTGCAGCGCTGCAGCCGAGAGGCAGCAAGCGTGAGAAAGCGAGCGCGCGGGCGCGAACGTACGCATGAGCGCTACGTGACAATCCTGGCAAAGTGGATTCGACGAGGACGACGACGATGCCGAGGAAAAGAAGAAGAAGCGCGAAGTGCGAAAGTTGCGAGGAGAGCGACTCTCGGTGCTAGAGACAAAAAGTCGCGGGGATGGGGAACGTGAGGAGGAGCGAAGCGTCCTTATGAAATCGAGACCTATAGAATATCTTACTCCAAGCGCGCTCGTGCCTGTCTATATATATATATGTATATATAAAGAAGCGCCGTGTCTCCGTCTTTCTCTTTAGAGGTTTTTCCTCGATTGGCGCTCGTATCTCGCTGCGAGCGAATCACGAGGGGAAAATCCAACAGCTCGTCAAGCGGCCCGTGCGAGAAACGCTCGTGAAAGTGAATGAGCGCACGTGTATATGTATATATATAGAGAGAGGCGTGTACACGCGAACGAAAAACCAGCGGTGGGAATCAGCGGCAAATGTCACAGTCAAATAATCTATACGTATATAGACATATATAGATGCGGCGGGAGGGCGGACGAGCGAGAGAGAGACATATATATATATAGAGCCGAGCCGCGGTATTCGAGAAACTGGTATTGACAGACGATTTACATGCAAATTCCTTCGTCGACTCGCTGATTTCACGCCGAAGAAATTTAAAATTAAAGCCCACCCCCGCGCGTCGGGTATGTTTTTGGAGGGGAAATGAATAACAAATAATCCGTCTCTTTCGCGCGCTCACTCTTTCTTTCTCTCGCTTTCTATCCCCTGTCTCTTACCGGCTGTACCTAACTTTTGCTGCATTTTAGCCGGGCTCCGTTTGCATAATGTTTATAAAACTTGTCAGATAGTTAGGTGAAACTCCAAAAGTCGGGGACCCACTCGAAAAGTACACTTTTTGAAATTGTGTTTCTTTTCAATGAGTTTCCCTGCTTCTCGTCGTCGTCGTCGTTTCTTCGCTTCCGCCTTGCACTGTTTGAAGAATACCCCGTGCCCCCTTCATGAATTTACCGAATCAAGACTCGCTGTGTTTATTTAGCAGTCGAAGGAATTTCTCTCTTTCCGGCCCTCTCTGCTTCAGAAAGATCTCAGAAAAGATTTGTTAAATCATCGCCGTGCGCCGGAACTTTCAGTCACCGCTCGTCGAACGCGATCCTCGGACCGTTTCTCTCCACAGAGATTTCTTTTCGTCACGCGGAAAAAAGGAGGATGGGATATAGCAGCAGCAGCAGCAGCAGAAAAAATTAAGGCTGCAATAAAGTAGCACGCGCACTCGCGCAGGTAGCACCTCGAAAAATATCGCGCTCGTACGCGCTTGCACATCCTCCCACCCCCTACGGCGAGTTTATTAGCCAATATAAAGTACAACAAAAAGCGCCAGGCCAGAAACTCATTAAACCGACGAGATAAAAAAGGATAGGGTGAGACACGACGACGAGGGAAGGAGGGGTGGGTAAGGGGGACTGAAATCGTCGATAAAGCAAAAAGAGTGGGAAAAGGGTCGACGCCGGCGACGAGGAAGCGGAAGCGCACCCGATATCAAAGCAGAATATTTTTCTATCGCGATAAATTTCATCTCTCGACGCTCGCGCCCTCGCGCTACCCGCAAAAGGACTTATCAAGTCTCTGGAGTGTCTGGGGGTCCGGTGTGTCTCGCCGTCGCAGCAGCAGCAGCAGCAGCAGCTACAGGATTTATTTCCCATTAAAAATCGTTGGCGAGCGAGATTATGGCATTGCTCGTAAAGTATAAGCGCACGGACTAAGGAATCGACGGGGGCGATGTCACGAACGTATATACTCTGCTGTATAAGAGAAAACGAGCGGGCTCGCAAGAGAGAGAAGAGAGAGAGAGAGACTTCCGTGTACGCGAACGCGCACTAGCTTCCGCCGCGTCGCCTCGGAAGCGCGCGCTCGTTCGTTTCGAATCCCGCGCCCGATACTTTTTCTCGCTGCGCGCGAGCGCGCGGGGGTGGATTTCTCTCTCGGTAGTAGTTGCAGTCTGTGTACGGTCGCGCTGTGCTTCCTTCTCTGTTTCTGCGTCCCGACGCGTGCGGCGGCGTCTTTCTCCCTCGAATTTTCGAAACTCCGAGCGTGATGTACGACCTATGCCGATGCATTAGCATAGAGCAGTGAACGCCTGCGTTTTATATACATGTTTGTTCGATCCCATAGTAGTTCGCCGTCGCGGGTAGTCTATATATGTCTATATAGAGCTGTGGGTGTGTATACGCGGTCTTCTTTCTTCCAGACTGCACGACAGGCGAACATCTGGTTAGCTCGCGGGTCCGCGACAGTCAAGGCACGCGTATAGTGTGCACGTATATAAGCAGGGATCGAATAACAAATGCGAGTTCTCGTCATGCGCGGATAAAGACGCATTTCGCGATGATTTACACGAGCCTCCGTCCGGGCCAAAGAAGCTTTGGCGGAGCTCCGCGCCCGTGTGTATGCGTCATTTTTGGCAAAAAGCTAGAGCTATTGCTGCTACTGCTGCTGTCTCGAGATAATACATCGTTGCCATCGACAACTTTTAAACTCCAATAAAGCGGGAGGAAGGGGGAACCTTTGCATTGTTCGGTATTAAAGAATGCGCGCTCACGAATTTTTCCGTGGATACGTCGCTGACTCAGGCGTGTAGAAAAGTCGCTCGAGTTTTTTCGGTTGGTGAAAGAAGAGGTCGAAAACCATGCAAATCCCGCTCCACTTTTCCTAATGTAAAATTTTATTATCGAATGAAATGTAAAAAGCGGCCGCGTGCCAGGAAAAACTTCTGTTTACGCGGTGAATAAACATTATCGTTACGGCTAAAGCACGCGTTTTCTGCCCTCGCTTCTTCGCGGGTTTACCAAATACGCGCGCACACGCGAGATATGACGGAGTTGCATTTTCGGGATTGCGGATGCGCCTTTTTAACGAATAACATGCATGGTATTAGGAGATTGGATTGTGTTGTAAAATTATTATAATTTTATTAGCTAGGTTTCTTATTGAGTAATACAAAATATACAGTAGGGCGGATATAAACATGAATAAAAAACATGTATATAATTTAATCAGTCGCAAATGTGCAGTTTTCTAAAATAGCACTTGAAAAATATACCGGCTTTGCGAAAAATCACATGAGAGTAGATACAATTATATAAGTTATTAAGCCTTTGGCGGTCCCCGAATCCTTTATAATAACTTTATACAATTTGTCGATGATGAAGCTGATTGGTTGAAAATAAATAATATAAATATTTGTCGAGCCTCCGTTTAGTGTTTCAGAAAATATGATATTGTCACGGGCTCTGCTCGAACGATATCTAAAAATGAAGAAAAGATCGAATTTTTAAGTTTTTTTACTCATGATTCACTACTTTTAGAAAACTTAAAAAAAATCAGGGCAACTCCTAGATAATAAAAAAATAACAAAAAAATTTTGCTGAGGTAAACATAGAGATACTGAAAATTTTAAAACGATTTTTACCTGTAATTATTATTTTTCTCACATTTTTCGACCAGGTTCATTATATCATCACAAGCGCCGTGTAAAATAAAATGAAAAAACGTGCATCAAAAAATTCTTTCCAGAGTGGTGTTCCGCCAAAAAGTATACTAAAAGAATTAAATTAAAATTTTGAAACCTTTGTAGCTTTTTGAATTTTGCGCTAAAACAATTAATTATAGAAATTTTCAAGTTTCCTTTCAGAGGTGTATTTCCTACTTAAAAAATGATTCAATAACGTATTTCAATCCGCTTTACGTATCGGGAAAAGGTGGTCTCGTATGAAATCCTATAAAATCGGTTCGATTAGAATTTTTTAATTATTCAAAACGGATATTGAAGGCTTCTTGCATTTTTGTGCCTTGACTATTTTTGAGGATGCATATATAATAAACCGAATAGTTACCTATAATGGAAATGGTAACAATATCATAATTTGTATATTTATATAGCAGCAATGGACTGAAAGTGATTCATTTCACTGCTGCTGCTATTCATGACGGTGATATAGCCACCACCGGTGCTGCTAGTGCTACTCGTGCCACAGCTGCTGTTTCCTGCAGGAAGCTTTTCCTAGTGCCTGCTATAAAATGCTATGTAACTATCACATCTTTTAAGACTCGTGCAGTATCATCGGTAACGTAAGCACAGTAGTAAATTTCACTTAATTGCTAAATTGAAGATTTAAGGAAAAAGAATCCAACTAAATATATACTACAGCGTCCGCGTATCGGTGACTCGACTATTCGCCAACACCACTGAAGTGGTGTAATGTCCTGTTTCTCCGTGATGGTTAGTTACGGCAGTGACTACATACCTCGCTTCTTTACATGCAATAGAGCTGCTCAACACTAGTTCTTGGTTACACACGACAGTGGTGAGTATTCCATTCTCTAAAAATAAATAAGTGAGAAGTCGTTTCCTAGTATAAATAAGTAAAAAGTCTAAAATTCTTTGGTGAATATTCATTTATTACACAGTGAAAATTTTGTTCCATTTGTTCAATAACTGAATATTTACTAATGCATTAGTAGATTTTTTACGTATTCAGACCAATAAGCGAGAATTTTCACTTATTCATTATTCTAGAGTACTTATTCAATACTCTAAGTGTCAAATGTACTGAACACATTTTATGACTAAACATATAGAAGTAGAATAAATGCTCGGAAGAAAGGCTTTTTCCAATACTGTCCATCTATTGGAACCAAAAATTGCAAATTCCTATTTGAAATATTCCAATATTTCTACAATAGTCGAAAGTTTGTACCCACTTGTACAATCATCTTCTATATTATACATTGAAGCATTAATAGTCAATAATATTAGATAAAAAGCTTTATTACTTTATTACTTGAAGAAGATAGACGTTTATTTCTTTTATTATTATTCAAGTGAGATGTTAATCCGATAGATTAAATGATGGGTTGCCGACTACTGTCAATCATCTTCATGAACGTAATATTTTTAATTCTATTTCACCGAGTCGAAGGAATCTATGTCCATGTCCTACTCACGACACCATCCTACAGTATCAAAGGCGAAACATAATTTCATTTTATTATTTCCGTTTCTATAACTCATTTATTTAAGTCTATTTCTCTAATTTTCCTTAAAACTAATGCTATTCCAAATCCTTAGTGGCTGAAAAAACATAAATGAGAATTTATTTGGCTCAGGTCTGAGAATGAAGAATTTATCAGGTTTTGGTAGTATGTGGTTATCACTGTTATTACTATTGTCTATCTAGACGTAATAAATATTTATGTATCTTGCAAATACAAGAACTTATAATAATTCAAAAATTTTCTTTGATAAGAAAAAGAGTTTCATTAAGTGTCCTTCTTTCTGACAATTGTTACTACTTTTATAGGCATGCTTACGAGAAAATATTTTTCTTGGTCCTCTCCTAAGATATAATCAACGACTTCATAAATACGGCTATTAGTAATAGTACTTCGCCAACTTTTATTGATGCTTTCAGTACAGTCACATCCCAGGAAAAAACGTAGGCACTTTATGAGCACATATTTCCACGTTAATTTTATGATTTTATTGGCAAACAAGGCACTAAAGCTTCCATAAGCTGACACACGTGATTCGCGAAAAGAGGTCCCCGGAGTGCCAGTCTGTTGTCTCCGTGATTCTGTGCCACTAGGCGGGGAACTCCCCAAAAATAACCTTGCTGAGATTACGTGAAAATTCCTCTAGTAACTATATTACACCATACAAACTTTTTAAAAACACCACCGTGTCCCGGGACTCTTGCACCTATACAAAGAACTTACCTTATATATTCGCTAATTCCGTACAGTATCTCTCGTTACTGATTCTAATTATAAGTCTCTTAACAGCAAAACAGCCACGAAAATTTTTTAAAATAACAACCAGTCAACATATACATTTTCGTTCCAATTAAACACATGCATTATTCAGCATTATATCCCGGCGGAACTCGACTCTCGGCCTGTGGAGTCAGGCTGAACGCACGCGCGAGCGAGCGAGCGAGAGAGACGCAATGCGCTGGCGTGCGAAAACGCTGAATAAAATAACGCGGGGAATCTGAACGCCTAACTTTTGACTAATTTACCGCACCACCGACCGAACGCAATACGAAAGAGAACGCATCTCCCCCACTGCGAGCGGTCGGGAAATAATAATAGTTTTGGCGAAAATTTAATACCGCCCCACGCGCGAGCATCTCCCTCTCTCACTCTCTATACACGCGGCTGCCTGCTGCCGCTCCTCGCGCATAGAGCAACGGAACGGTAAAATTAATAACGTTTTATTCACACAACGACGACGCGGCAACGACGTAACTAGGAAAGTTTGCGCTTATTGCGCATCGCAAACGCGTATATATACGCACGGGCGACCGCCACGTAATTATAACTCGCGAGCGCGGGATTTTTTCCCGGCCAACACAAAAGAAGACTCGCTATCTCGTGCTGTACGGTGGAATTTTCACCGATATCCGTGCATTGATCGTTCTCCTAGAACGCGTGCAAAGAGAGAGGCCGAGATAGACAGAGAGATAGGATATAACGAAGGGCGAGTGGGAGTAGTACGCGTCGCGCGCAGGAAGTCAATACTAATGACCCGATAAATTAGGAGGCTTTGAGAGTGAACTCTCTACCTCTCTCGCTCACTCCCTCCGCGTAATACACATGTAGTGCGGCGAGCGAGTACGACTCGTCTCTCTTGCTCTGTCTATCTGCGGCGGGCGAGCGCGCGCACGCGAAACGGAAGTCCAGCTCGGCAAGACGCATAGGGAATACCGCCGGGGCAGCGCCGCACGTACGCGAGGCGCGCGGGGCCATGTTCGTGTAGGAGGGCTGACGGGGAGGGAGGCGAAACCAACTGATTTCCGGTCCACGGCGGCCGGAGCGAGAGAAGGACAGATTTATGTGCACACTCAGTGGAACGGAATTGCTGACCTACGACATATTCGGCAACTCGAGCGTGCGCGGGCTGCGGGTCGCTCGCTCCGGCGTGATAAACGAAAGATTCGGCCGCGGGGGCCACCTCTCCTACGACGGCCCCAGCACCAGCACCAGCTCATGATTATTTCAGGGCTCGCTTTTCATTACCATATTTTTTCCGCGCAGCTCTCTCCCTTTTTTGCCACCGTCTGGAGTAAAAAGCGTCTTATAGCGCGCGCGTATACTCTTAACATTAGGAATTCTCTGCTCGAGGGGGGGAAGAGGGAGAAACGAGCGTGTAAAGTCGCGCGCGCGTGTATGGAGAGAAAGCAGGAAGAAAGTCTCTCTCTCTCTAGCGGGCGCGAAAAAAAAACAATTCCCAGCGGCACAAGCCCCGTTTTCTCTGCGGCTCCGATTAAATCGCCGACGCGTAGTAGTAGTCTCGCGGAATCAGCAGCATGAGCAGCGAGGACCGCTATGGCTAGCCGAGCGAGCGCACGTTTCAGGAAAAGAGAGAGAGAGAGAGAGAGTGCTTTGAGTGCCTACTAATGGGGTAGCGACTTTGCATTCCGCGACACGAAAGAGAGGAAGAGAGAGAAAGAGCGACGTTTGATCGCCGCCACTTGCTCTTACCCCCGCCGACAACGATGTAGCCGTCGCCCGCGCTTCTCACCCGAGGACTAGCTCCGCAGCTTACCTCCCAACCCCCTCTCCCCTTACTCCTGTCTCTTTATTCCCCTTTTCACCGTCTGCTCGTTGCCAGCTCGCACGCCTACGTGCACGCACAGACATATACGCGTACGTGTGTGTGTGTGTGTGTGTGTGTTTTTCCGGAGCTAACGGCTCGAGACTTTTTGCTGCGGCGGCAGCTTTCGCGCGGCTGCGCCCGAAAAGAAGACGCCAAGGCGGCAGAGGTGGTGCTGCTGTGAGGGCCGCCCATACGCGTCTACTCCGCTGTGCGTAATGACACTCGAGGCGAGGCTCACGTGTATATACGCCTTAAATCGCGTTTTCACAGTCCGATTACCCGCGCGTAGTCGTCCTCGTCGTTTTAACTTGAACGCGCGCGGATCTCTTATCGAGATCCAGGACGCGCCCGCGACGACGAAAGAGGCCGGATGAATGGGAGCGAGAGAAGGAGTAGGAAATAGAGGGAGGGAGGGAGGGAGGGGAGGACGAAGATAATAAGACGAGCTTACTAGTCGTGAAAGGTAACGAGCCGGGAGCGGTAGCACGCCAGCGCCATGGAAATGTCACTGCAATCAGCGCACCAGGACTGCGAGCGCGATCTTCAAAGTACAGCTTACGACCTTGCTCTCGCTCCCTCTTCTGCTTTCATCCCCTTTGCGCTGCTTTACGCGCGTGTACATGTATATAT
>JAPYZO010006050.1:0-11092 GCA_030522905.1 Torymus flavipes | reverse complement strand
ATATAAATGATTTAACACTTATTGTACTCGCAATCATAATAAGATATCGTAGCCATTATTACAACTTCGTATTATTAGAAATTTCCTCACATCCTCTATACGATAAATTTGCAGCTTCGATTGAAAATAAAACTCAAGCGCCAGCGTTTAACTAACGATAAACTAGATAGCCAACGACAGGCGTACGCGCGGGCGGAGACATTAAAATGCGCGAGAACGAGAATCAAGTCGAAATAATCACGACTCTCGTCAAATAATTTTATCTCGTATGGAGCTTCATAAAATCGTTCGACGCGATACCTGCGCGCGCGCGTTCCTAATTTTATCTGCTTATGCAATAGAGACAGATAAAACGCTCTTCGCGTGGCAGATAAACGAGAGGAGAATGTCTCTTGGAAATCGACGTTTCCTGGGCTTTCAAATTTATTCTAATATTCACACTTTTGTCGGTGAGCTCAGAGATGATGCTGATGAAGATTATGTTACCAAAATATAGGGATAAATATTCTTGTCCACAGATCGATACTTGATAAAAAAAAAGAAACTATCATTTTATAGTTAAAATTGCTATTTTGTGATAATTTTTATCACGAGCGATGATAATTGTTCTTAAAATTTGAACGTGCCTAAAGTTACGACGATTAATAGTCGCTTTTATTTCTTGAATTATTTTTTTTAATTAAATGCATTGAATATAAGTTCCAATTAATATTTATATAAATTTGAGTGAATTATTCTTCTCAATAAAATAACTTTTTGATGAACGCCATTTATATCTGTGTATAAAAAACCTAAGAACAACAATTGCACGAAACTTTATCAGCAACATTTCGATTCGCAGTCCATTAACCGATAATGTCCAACCTTGTAATCTCAAAACTCAAGTTCAAGCACTTTTTGTTCTGTATATAAAATTCATTCACAAACATCTTAAAAATAAAAGTAAAAAAAAAACAGCTAAGAACAGCAACGATTGTGCGAAACAGTCGTGGCATTATTCACGAAACTATACGGTTCGCATCCCGCGATCGATAATTTCCACACTTGTAACCTCTAAATTCAAGTTCAAACCTCCTCATCACACGCCGCGAGCCGCAAGCGCGCGAAAACTTATCGAAATTCAAACATTCGTGCACCTAAACACACTTACGCTTCGCTACTGCAATTCTCGCGGGCGCGCGAACGAAAGGAAAAAGAGCGGAGTCGCGCCGCACAAAGTGAAAAAGGACGGACGCTTACGTCGTCGTACACTGGCATACGTCACGTCTTTTTACGGCCGAGGTCGCGAGAGAGCGCCGCTTTACAATGCCCACGCATCGACGACGATGAATCGGAACACAGGCACACACATGTGTGTGCGCACGCGCGTGCGAATGAACGACGATCGGAGGAGGTTTTAAAAGCGAAAGCATGGTGATGCGAGAGTGGCTGCTGCTGGCTTTTGTTGACGGAAGTCGAGAGTGCACACAGGAGATTTTGGAAAAACTTTTGTGGAGAGGTAGTTTGTGAATTATTGGTTTGTGTGAGGTAAAAAATTGCGTTTAGTATGTGCATTTTCCTGGGTTTAGGGTGGATATTTTAATTTTTTTTTTTTTCAAGAATAGTTTTATGAGCATTAATTTCTGTAGAATAATTTTACTTTACATCGTGTACAGATGATGAGTTTGTAATAAAAGTAGTTGAAATTCGACCAAGTTAACGATAAATTAAAAAAAATACATTAAGTATCAGTACATCACGTGATGTATCTGGGTATAAGGAATTTTCAATAATTTTAATAATCTCTTGATAATTAAGTAGATAATTACGAATTAATATAATACGTAACCAGTTTCTAAGGAGTTTCAAGGCAACCAAAGCGTTAAAAATCTCAATCAAAAAAATACTTAGTCCGCATCAATCCCGCAAAAACCCAATTACCAAACCCTGAAAAACAACGCCGACTCCACCTCCCATACCGAAAAAAACTCATTACCGGTAATGCTTGCATACTCTCTTAGTGTATCCCCATCCATCCATCAGCTCCATCTGAAGGCAATTATGCAAATCCAGCGCCTCTCGCCAAGACAAGAATCGAAGCCCAGTTGTTGGCTGCAACGGTAAAAAGGGCGCGAATTTCCGCGACAGCCAGAAGTCAAAGGCTCTCTCTCTCTCTCTCTCTCTCTCTCTCTCTCTCTGCACGTTAAAAGCGGGTCACTGCATTATGCAACGACGAGTCAAAGGACGAGCCTCCCCGCGAGAACTAAATAGAGATTTTCGTTTTTTCTCTCCTCCCGCGTGAGGCTCTCGCGTTACTATATACCTAGCGAAGAGAGAGAAGAGATTGTGAAATGAGAAGTGGAGAATTC
This sequence comes from Torymus flavipes, assembly GCA_030522905.1. Taxonomy (NCBI): domain Eukaryota; kingdom Metazoa; phylum Arthropoda; class Insecta; order Hymenoptera; family Torymidae; genus Torymus; species Torymus flavipes. The sequence continues at coordinate 8,744 of JAPYZO010006050.1, read as the reverse complement.
TTTGGTATGGAGTGAGTACGTGTGTATGGGGAAAGAGCTGAGCGTGCGAAAGTTTAACGAAATTTGCCTGTTTGGCGGTTTTTTTTCGGGATTTAAAGGCGGCGGCGTGCGCTCTCGAGTGGACGAAAGGAATGCGAGAGGTTTTATTTTTACAGCGAGTGTGGTGATTTTGCTCGGTACGAAATTCACTGTATCGTTGGAGTGATGAATTTTTAAGATGTTTACTGGAAATTTTAGTAATATTTCAGTGCAATTGACAATTTTTAGATACTTTTTGTAATTTTCATGACAGTTTTTGAGGTTATGTATCGCAATTTTTTCGAAATTTTATTATGAAGGGTAAAGGGTATTATAAAGAGCTCTAGTAATAATGAATGGTTGTATTATTTAAATACTTAGAACTAAACTAACATTGACACAACTATATTTGTTCTTAAATTGATACAATATTTTTTACAATTCTACTTCATTCTAGTTTCTGCCAATTTCGTCACCTCCTAATACAACCTACCGCACCGTCTAACTCAAAACCTATACCGAAACTTCGGTGAATATCGCACGATTCCGAGTCGTCACACATTTACCTACCAAAGACAGCACAAAGCTACTGCTATTGCTAATTGCTCAAAAATCGCGCGAGCGAGTTCGGGAAGCCCAGTGTAACGAGGCGCGCGCACGCTCGGGACGTTTAGGCGCTTTAACGAGCCCGAAATTCGACGAAAAGGTATCGGGTCGCAATTAAGAGCAACATCCTCGCGCGCGAGTGCACAGAGGGAAAGGGAGAGAGAGAAGGAGAGATCAAAAAGAGAGGGCAAGCGCGAGAGAAATTAGCGCGCGCGAGTCTCTGTGCCTTCGAGTTGCTTTATTGATCATTAAAGAAATTGTGGTTATGGTGGTGGTGGTGGTAGTGATGGTTTTATTTTGGAGGATAAAATGTTTATGTTTTTATATCGATGGTGAATGGTTATATATTTATAGTTGTATGATGCGGGTTTTTAGGTTAAGGTTCGAAATATCCTTATACGCGCTATAAAACGCGTTAACTGTAATTATTTTATGTGAATTGTTGTTAAGAAAGTTTTTAATTTACTGTAACAATATAGTATAGAGTACAAAATAAAATGGGGATCATTTGATAAGATAGTTGAATTTCGTTTTCCTAGATTTAATGTATTGAAAATCCATACCTAATATGAAGTTTTTTTTAGCAAATAAAAAGTTAAATTTATATAATTCTCTAGTCTAACAACTATTACCTCATTATAAATTCCATAAAAATACCATTTTCTGCAAAATCTAGTGAAAAGCGGTATTACGAAAGATAATTGTACAGCCGATAAAACAGAATAATCCCAGCACTCGTGAGGTAATGAAGATATAACGGAAAGTTTAGAGTATATAATGGATCCGGAAAAATAGGCTGAAAAATTCAAGATCTATCCCATTCAGCTGATTATTAAGTTAGCGGATACGAGGATTCAATTAAATTTACAATGCGCAGCCGGTGCAAGAAGCCCGTTTTTCTTACTCCAGCATAGTGTCTACATAATAAATAAAGGAGAGAACGTCGATTTTATCAGCCCGCGGAAAACGCGCTCGACTCCAGACGCGTGTATTTAGGAAAGTAATTTCACAGAACCGCGCTCGTACATATGTCCCTGCCAGGTTGTTTTTCCCTGAATAATGACGATTTTTGCACTCAGATGGGGGGCAAGAAGGTAAGGCCAATTAATTGAATTTTTGCTGGGGCATTCAAAGCGAACGGTAATTTTAGTATAATTTCGTTGCTACACTCGGATGGCAATCGCAGGCTTTCTATGGAATTAATGGATGTAGATGAATCGAAGAACGTTTTTATACTAGCGATGTTAATTTTTTCTTATTTTAAATTGGAGAACACGATTTTTCGAGTATGTCAGACAAGTACAACGGTGATAATAATAGGTAGTCTAGTTTGTGCTAGTTATACACTTTTTTAAAATAGCATCGCGCATCTTTACAAAAATAATTTCTAAAATTAAGGAAGGTTACAAAATCAAAATTCAGAAATAGATTATTGGGAAAAATTTGGAACTATTCCAAGTGATGATCAATATATGCAGCGGGCGTAAATTCATATACAACGATTATTTATTTAACATAAAAATCTAGATCGCAACCATTAATTTATTTAATGAACCTTATCTATATTTGGATTTTTATTTATCAACATTATTTCAGTTATCTACTGCTCATCGCAATTACTTGAAGAACATGTATTATAGACGATTAACTGGTAGAAACTGAAAATTTCATCAAACTAAACTTACAAATAATCATTAAAAATTAAAAATCCATTATCGATTCCACAGCAACATTCAATACCTTACACGACACAACAACCTCCTATATTGATCCTAAAAAAACCTTTCAAAAGCCTCTACATTCTACCGCATACACACCATTTCCCGTCCTGCTCCAAGCAACACACTTTCGGAAACCCTTTAAGCACCCATTCCATCTCATTCCATCCCAACACACACACACTCTTTCTCTACGCTATACACCACCCGTCCAAAAATAGCGACTCCCACGGACCGACGCGCGCGAGAAAAATTCCGAAAGAATAGTTTTCGGGGGCACACACATACACACGCGACACCGGCTTCTCGAGCGAGAGAGAGAGGGGAACGATGAGAGAGAACCGCTCGCCGAGGCAAAGTCCCGTAAAAGTAGGACTGGGCGCGCGCGCGCGACTGGGTCGACGACCGCCGCGGCTGCCGCGCCGGCGCGCAGGAGAGATCGAGAGAGTGGCTTTACGTTGCGGAGAAGCGCATGAGCCGTAAGATAGAGGGACAGAGCGAGTGTTGGCTGTTGAGAAGGGTTGACGATGGTGATTAGGGGTATAGGATTTGTCGTATTAATTGGATGTTGCTGCTGGTGGTTAGAGATTTATTAATAAAATATTGGAATACCGTGAAGTTGTATGTAGAAGTGTCGGTTTTTATTAGATACATATAATGCTTATTAACTGAAAATGCATAAGAATTATGAAAACTTTCACCGAGCTGCACACTCTATTTTCGAAATATAATATTTGATAGAATTCATATAAATTTTTAAAATAGAAATGAAAATCTTTGTAATAAGTGTATAGATAAAAACTGAAAATTTCCCCTATTAGTTTCTCTTTCGAGGCATTCACAGCGTTTTTGCGACTTAAAATACACGTTTTCCTTTTCATTTTTGTTTTAATTTCATTTCTATATGGTAAAGACAGTAAAAAATAATTTAATCTTGATGTTTTCAGGTTTTTTCGGTTAAAACCGATTCATCAAAAAATGGATCATTCGTGCGCTCTTCAAACCGACATTCAGCTTCATTTTTCAGCTACAAATCAGATTAATTATTCTAAACTCATCGTCAGTTAATATTTTCGATATTGGTTATCGATCACGGCAAAGAATGGCCTTTTCATGTTTCCAGTCTTTTGCGCGTCGCGCAAAAATGAAGTTGCGTGATGTACATTTTCGCAACCGTGTTTGATCTCCGCGTAATTCACTTTAGCGGAATTTTCTCGATAATGATAATGAAGAAACCTTTTAAATTTTCTGCCCCTCCACGTTTCAGTATTTTCATTACGTAAAATATTTTCCATTATTAAATTCCTGCTGCGGCCAATAACAATGTGACGTACTACACCAGTTTCGATTATACATAGCAAAACGACAAAAAAAAAATCCGCCTTTTCGGGAATATATTTAGAGGTCGGTTCAGCGCTCAATCTAGGATGAATAAAACAGCGAATAAAAATTATGTAATCTGAAAGCACGCAAACTCTTCCATTCCGTTTAAATATTTGAAAGTCCAATCTCGATAAATCCGGCAAATTCGACGCTCGAGTTGAGAGTCGATTCAAAATTTCCGACCCTTTTTTATGCCTTGAAAAAGTAAAAGGAGGGACAAAAGGGCCGAGAGCGACGCTCCGAGAATTATCAGACGAAGTCTGGAAAAATTACGTTTCAGAGATAGCGGTGGCTTAGTCCTTGGACGAGCGCTTATTTTGCCTACTCGAGGTGTTTTCGTCCACTTGTGGATGTGGATGAAGTGAGAAAGAATTGAAAGTCTTGTGATATCAAGCTTTTTTACTCAAATGTATTCCCGAGATTTTCTTTTACATAAATATACTTTTAAATCACATCGTTATTACACTATCAAATATTTTTTTTAAATATATTGTTTAAAATGAAAATTTAAATTCCGAAACTTTTAACTGGAAATAAATTAAGATTTTCCGACAGAGCACCACATTGAAAACTAGTCAGGAAAATTTATTCATTAATTCTATTATCTTCATGACATTTTATCAGAACTCACTTGATACATTTTAAAACGTCTTACATAACGGTTAAATAATTAATGAGCTTAGATCACACATTCTTTCACCGTTTCAATTACGTCATTGTCGTGAACTACATACAAAAAATATTAGATAATTATGAACTTTTAAAAAATCACACGATTGTTAGGATTGAGTTTTAATTAAAAGTAACAGAAAAACAGTTCTTTAACGTTATCCTTTTATAATATTTAAGATGCTAGCTATACATTAGTCAATGATTTTTTTATAACGCTCTATAGGTGACTCTAAATTTTATTTTACGATAGAAAATCAATTCTACAATAACTGAATTGTTGAGAATTAAACATAACCTCAAAACTCAGTATCAGGAAACACATTTACAACTAAACTAAAAAGCTGCTTCTCGACAAAAACTAAAATCTCCAACGACAAAAGTGCATCCACTTAATGACACCTATCAGCAAAACAAAAAATCTTCCTCCACTTAGGTGGACTAAGCTAATAAAACGAAAATTACGCTCACCTCCCACGTGGATCTCAAAATTCAAGCTACAAGCGCATACGACGTTTCTCCTTCCCGAAAAAAGCTCGTCACGGCGACACGGGGCCTTAAATGGCGGCAACGCGTGGAGAACCGAGTCTCCTAACGGTGCCTTCCGCGTCGGCTCACGGCGCGAGCGCCGAGACAGGTGTGCACGCACGGGAAGAGGATTCTTCTACATCTCGAAGTGGTTTTCCGAGGTAAGGAATTCAAGTGGGCGAAGTGTTCGAATTTTGGGGAAATGAGAGAGGGGGGTAGAGGTTTAATGTAGTGTGTGGTTGTTGTTTGTTTGGTGAATCAAGGGAACTGTGGTATGGTGTAGTGTTTGAGTTTGGGATGCAAAGTTTGAATCAGTATCAATGGTTATGATTATTTTTTGGTGGATCTTGCTGCAGAATGGTAATGAGAAGTGGATTTTAAGACCCGAATATATGATTCGTTGAAAATTCCTTGTAAATATCTAGTTACAGGCGTCAGAAATGTGGTACATGGCTAGAATTTGATATGATCTTTTGATCAATATTAACATTGACGAATGTGTGCTATCAGTATGTATCACAATATAGTTTACGAAAGTGTATTGATAAAGTTAAAAAATCAGTCAAAACCTTAAAGACATTATTTTTAAGTTTAACATGCCGTTACCTTAAGATATTCTGTAATAAATAACTTTAACTGTAGTATATTTTTAACAAGATACAACTCAGTTAAAACATTCTAAGTTTAGGCATAATTTAACAATTACTCGATTAATCAAGAAATAAAGCGGTAGAGATTTTTAATGTTCAAAAACTGGTAGCTATTACCGCGTACCTTTATTACGAACTTTTGTGCATTAAACTAAAAGCATAAAATTTTCCAGGTTATATTAAACCTTTTACAGGGCCTTTTTATTTCCTTTTATCGAACTTGCTTCGTGTTTTGCGAAAATTTGATAGCGAGCGGAATATTTTAAATAGTTTACCACTCGTATTCTAGAAAATTCAGAGTGCACCTATAAATTAAAGCGGTAAGGTCGGAAACTAGTTTTTGGAATGTGGAAAAATCGAGAGGGCATATCGATTTTATTGAAATATTTGCTAATAAAACTTTCTCACATCTTATTATTCATGTAATTTTATTTCATTCTCAGATTTCACTTTGAGAACTGTCAACTTATTAGGCTTAAGTTTCTAACCATATTTCTAGCCTTAACAATTTTACATGCATATAACAAATCTAATTTATTCTCAACGTTATCTTGCTCAAATATGAAGTATATTCACATAACAACATTTATCTATGAAGTATACACAATGATACACTTTACACGTATCTGATACATCTCAGAATACTTATCCTATCCGTTATGAAATTTCTATGAAGTATAACAGTTGTTGAAGTTCATCTATCAGAAACACTTTCTACGATATGGAAAGTGTGTTCTGACCATCTCCCTTGCCTTATATAAAAAATATATATAATACCATTTATTAAAATTAGTGAGATTATTTAAATAATGGTTCATTGTTGTAAAACAATGGGTTATTGTTGCGATGCGGCGACATATTTTTGTGAAACCGACGAGCGAGCAAGCGCGCACTGGCGATGTTTTATTCAGCATTCGTTTTGAGGGACCTGAGAACTTTCTATTTATACGATGTTCCTTAACGACAAGAGGGGGAGAAGGAGAGGGAGAGAGAATGAAAAAACAAAGATGTAATAACTAAATTCCGAGTTGAGGCGTGACTTGTCGGCGTTTTTTCGTCTATAGATGTGATGATTGCGGTAAATATAAGAAAATGTAGCAGTAAAATTCAAGTATGAATTGGGTTACTCCTACAATATTGACTATAAATTCCATCTAGGACTTAGATTACAAATTCCTACATCGTTTTTGTCTGTTTCTTAAGTTGACTTTAGTGTTTTAAACGTCCATAATCGTTAAAATGTAAGAAAGGAATACAACGGTAACTATACTATTCCCTGAAAACATGATTTTCCGTAACGATAACCCCCTTGATCCCTAATTTATAAAAGACCTACTTAAAATACTTCCTAATCCACAAATATTCTTCAATATTACTTTTTAAACTTCTACATAACCATTTCTCTCGTCCTAAAAATAACTATTCCAACGTCGCCGACCCCTAAGGGTCCAATCGAGTCCGCTCTATTCTCGAAAAAGAAACTTTCGCTGCCAGTGTAAAACAACCTCCGTACGCACCGACTCGAGCAACTTTTTAACGCTGCAGCAGGAGAAGCAGCGGCATCGCTGCGTTGCTGCGCCGAAGTCGGTCGATTCACCGCTCGCCGGAGTGAGAGGAAGAGAGTTCCGGTTTCTGACCTTGATTCCCCGATGGAACCGAGAAGTAGGCACACGCGCAAGCAAGCGAGCAAGCGTCTCTCTCTCTCTTGTCGATGATGGGCACATAAGCCTATATCGAGAGAAAGAAAAGAAAAAAGAACCGAGCGCCGCTGTTGCGCAACGTTGTTCCAGATTTACAGGCGACGATGTCGCGGGAAAAGCCGTACAAACGGAGTGAGGAGGATTACAGGCGAATTCTCGTTGGTAGGTGGTTAGCGCGAAAAGTGGGTTGCCGGCGGAGGATTTGGATGTGCAACGGGTTAGAGGAGATTTGCCAAGAGTGAGAGAGAGAGGCATGTTCTTGGGGTTGAGCACGATGTCGGAAGGTAGACAGGTGTTTATTATTGATAGATGAATGGATTTGGTTGATTTATGGGTACTTTCTTGGAGAGAAAGAATTTCAAGCGTTTAAGGCTCACGAATACAGCGCATGTCCCAGTTTCTATATCCTTAGCATTTTTTGTAGGACAGACTATCTATATAGATTCTTTTCGTTATTGGAATCTGACATGCACTATTTTAGTTAATCACCACACGTAAGAATTTGTACCATATTATTGGCATAGATAGGTTTATGTAAGATTTCCTTATGAATGTTTTAAAACTAATTATTATTTTGCAGTCAGAACTCTCTCGAAGCTGTTTCTGAAATGGAATAGACAAACTAAAATAAGAAACCTATATGAAAAATGTCTGTTTTGATTAATACTATACAGAGCTTGATTACTCCTGCTGTCCGGGCAAATATATGTATTGAATTTCTTCAATCTTCCAAGTCAGCTGCAGTCATAGGACGTAATTTAAAAATAGAAACAGAAGGTTACCGTAAGAAAGGCTTATTTGGATGTGCGAGGTTGATCAGTTAACCAGCTGATGTTTAAAAACATAGCTCTTGAAGAAAAATTAATTAAATCTTACAATTTTTATAGAAATAAATGTTAATAAAATTTTACAATCATTAAATCGGCCAGAGAGATTAAGGTATGATATCATATGGGAAGAATGAAGTTAGATTAAAAAAATTATAACTTTGGAATTATATCTTATACTAAATTTTTCTTGAAAAACGAAGGTTCAAAAATAGCTATGTTAACAATAGTATAATTAATACTTGGCAATTAATAAATTAGAAGAAAAATTTAATAAATGAATCTATTGATTTCCATTATAAAATCAACTCGACCTCGCCTTTTATTTTCCATTCCCGCACCTAATTACACGATCCATAGGAAAACATAGCAACAACAACTGTTTAATCAATACTTCACATCCTCCTCGTAAACAACTATCCCAACCTAACCCTCCATTCTCCAAAAACTACACCAATGCACCTATGAATCCACGAAAAACCCCTTATTCATTGCTAAAAAAAACCCACCGTGTGCTATCGGGAAACATTAACAATCGCGTTCGCATAATCATGAAAAAGTCGCGCGAGCTAGCGCGCGCTTCGCATTTGACCTTCGCAACGACGTTGTCCTTGAAATTATCACGCGGAACATCCTGCACCAGCA
>JAPYZO010006049.1:0-13318 GCA_030522905.1 Torymus flavipes | reverse complement strand
TAAATAAAATACGAATATTTCGTTTTTACGTCAATCTAAGAAATAGCCAAAAAATGGATGAAAATCGTTTCATCATAGCCATTCATTAGCCAGTTTTACGAGCTATTTTCTAACTTATTGACCATTTCATATAGATGAATTTCTACCAGGGCAATTTTATAGAATTATCATCGCAATTATTATGTTATTATTATTATTACATATAATTTCACTTGTTGAATGATACGATGAACAATCAACGTATAAACAGTCAACGTATAAAAGATATGGCGATGTACAAAGTTCCATAAAACAAATTATTTTCATTTTCCTAAACATTTTTTCATCGAAAAATAAAACGAGAATTCCTTTCTATTTAGTCGTCATCAATTAAACCTGGCCCGACTCTGAGCCCTAACATAACACCACTTTACAAATTGCACGGTGATGTAGCACTTAGTAAACAGTCCCCCGGAAAAAGCCAAAAAGAGGAATAACAGACCCTCCAATATTTTTGTGCCATATACGCCCCGATCGCTACTCTCTGGCACTGGAAAAGCATCCGTCGAAATTCCACGAGATAAGCCACGACCAGAGCATTAAAATTTTTCAGATGCCCAGACTCAGAAGTCTCTCTCCCTTTTAAGAAAAAAAAATCACAGATAACGTATTGGTCGGATATGCGCTGCGAGGCCACTTCCACGGGGCGACTCGTCATCCATTTACAACGATATCGGCGCCTGCGATCGAGGAGAGCCGCCGCCGCCGCGCGCGCTCAAAAACAAAAGCCAGAGGAAAAACTGTCGAGGCTCCGAGAGAGCGCATGCAGGACAGCTATCTGAACTCGTCATCGCAAAATATTCGACTTGGGGCCCCATGTACCAATGGCTGTATACGGACCGCCGACGTCGTGGACACTTTCGTGTGGCGGAAGCCGCGGCCGGCTGGCCTTTTTCTGCCGAAGCGCAACCCCGAGAGACTTTAGCCTCCCCTGCGCGCGTGAGCTGAGGTCGAGGCCGCGCGACGTCGACCCATCTTCTCACTCTTTCTTTCTCTCTCTCGCTCTCTCTCTGCGGTGACGAGAGACAGAAAGGAGAAAAAAAGACAGAGAAACGGATTTTTTCCTCCCGACTGTCTCGGAGGCGACGGGGGTTATTGAAATCTATGCGCGCGCGAGAGCGCTGCGGATGTGAACCCTCACAGCGGGGACTTCGGAGTCACCGAGAAGAGACTGCAAGCGGAGCTCGGTGACAAGAGGAGAGAGAGCGAGAGGGGAGAGAAATCGTGCCCCGCAAAGTCACATAAGACAACGTACGTGTCCTGATCTTGGCGCAAGCTCTCAATGCTGCATGAACTAGCTTTGCTCCTGTTGCGTCTACTTCCTTTTCTTCCTTTTTAGTAGTGATTTTTTTTGCTCAGTTTCAAAGTCATTTTCCCACACCCACGTGTTTCTCTGTTTACATTAGAGCACAGTGGGGCGTTATTTAGCTGTCGTGAATAAATTTTGAGACAGATGATTTCAAAGATAACGTAAAACTGTGGGAATATGATTCAGTAAAGCAACGCCATCATGAAGTGATTTCAGAAAAATTAAGGTTTATCTTAAAGTTAAGGGATGGTCATTAGTAAGTTGGAAAATTATTACTATGAATAACTATTTTGAATATCCACTGAATTATAAGAATATCTAAAGATAATCGGAGTGTCAAAAATATCACTTTTCGACCTAAAAAGATTTCTCAGAATTTTAGTTTTAAGATATTTTAGTACTACAACTATTTGTACCCAGTTTTCAAATATCGTAACTTTTATTATATAAATAAAATAGCATATTTTCTAAATGTTTTTAAACTTAACATGCTAAACAGAATAAATAAAAAGTATAAATATGGTATTTTTAATATTTTATGTATATATTTACTTTCTCGACGCTCAAAACTGATTAGTTCCAAGCCTAGACAGATAATATCCGTTGTTTGTATAGTACTATCACAGATAGATTTTGAAAATGAAACTGAATATTGTCTATTTCTTATTTCATGGAAAAGTTACTCGCATTTCTTGAAGATTTCATTGTTTAGACAAAATTTCACTACATTGGTTTCGAAGATTATTACTTAAACTATAAAATAGAATTCAACTATAGAATGTATTGTGATGTCAAATCTTATTTGATTTTGAATCATTCGTCATTTAAAATAGACTATTTTTATTATTTAATTACATGCGCGTGGAATAGTTTGTAAAAGTTACTAAACGAATTAATTATCTACACACGTTTAATAGATTATTTCTTATTTACACGTAAAGTTCTAAACATGCTCCCATTAAATTTATTAAAAACCTGTCAACCTTATATATTAATCTTCCTACGAAAAAGAATCTTATAAAAATCGGCAAGATTCAGTGACATATATCGCATGTCAAGGACTATTTGTTTTTCACATCCTTTCGCCCGCACCTCTGGTAACAACAGCAAATAAATTCTAACGCGTTAACGATCCCCGTAATAAATTCCGGCCTCTTTTGTGGAGCCCAAACAGAACGAAAAAAATATCAATGCAAACAACCTCGCGGCAGTCTGCGTGTTACCACTGCGCCACGCGCGCGCACGTTCGCAATATCAAAATTCAAAATTCCCGAAAGATAGGGGATACAGCGGTGGAAGGGGGTTGTTACATAAATCTACGACTCGGTTTCGGATGCAGGAACCCTCGCAGCAGGACCTAAGCACGCACACTCTCTCTCTCTCTCTCTCTCGAACAGAGAGAGGCGCGTAGCCGCCCCGCTCTCTCTCTCTCTCTCTCTCTCTCTCTCTCTCTCTCTCTCTCTCTCTCTCTCTCTCTCTCGTAGAGCCCAAATAAGAAACTTTCGGTTTTCGGGGTCCAGCGCGCATCGTCACCGCATCAGTGTGTAGAGGGAGCGAGAGGGATAGATGCGGCAAGGGAGCGAGAGGAAGAGAGCGCGAGAAAAATCGGTGAGAGTGGGGAGAGACGAGGCTATAAAGGCCCGAGGGTAGCTTGCCCGAGGGACGAGTCGCGTGTTGATCGTAGTGGTGGAAGGAGAGGCGCGCGCTTTTGACTTGCCGCAGCCGCAGAGCCGCGCGCTCTTCGAACCGACTGTTTTCGGCACTTAGTACGCTCGTAGCGGGGAAAGCGAGAAGATGACCGGCACCGCTGCTCTTCGCTCGCATTGACGTTCCTGTGTATTGAGTGTGCCTTCGAGAACTGTTTTTTCGTTAATCCTGAAGCGGGATTGTTTGTTTTGCCTTTGATTACCAGCCGCAAGATGGGAGGCTACTGCAGAATTGTATACAACAGTGTGGTACAATTAAATATTAGTTTTTATTTCAATGTCAATGATATATTTGTACCATTATCGCAGTGATTATACATCATTCATTCAATCAATCTGCTTTCATTTTGTTACTTTAAATGAATGCATAAATCTTTTAAATTACGTTTCTCGTTTTGAACATGACGCTACCAACTGTTTCTTTGATTAAAGTACACTTTAATTTAATGATTTTATCAAAAGATAATTTAGGCAAATTTAAATACTTTCAATTATTTCATCTCCTTACTAATATTTTCATTACTATTATTTTGCACATCTAGTTACAAACATATTAAAACTCAAACATACTCGTGCAACTGAAAAGACCGCATCAACACCTCTATATAAATGTCTACTCAATAAATTCCTATTTTCTTACACTTATACTGACTTCTATATCACGTATAAATCAATAAACCGATCTTCGCTTACATGCAATCGGCACTTTCTACAAAAATCGGCCAACAGCACCTATACTCGTATAACCCGTAGCACCTAAATCACACCCAAGGGGGACGAGATCGTGCCGATTGATTTCGCAAAATTCAGATAAGGCACACACGCGCGTTCGCGCCGTATGTATAAATCGGCGAACGCGCCATGTGTGCATGCATGCGCGCGCATAACTTGACGCGCGCCTCGCGCCACGGCCCCTCGACTTCGCTTGAATACCAATCGAAACCATAGCAATAAAACGGACGCGCACAATGGAGAAAAGCTCGCGCGAGCTGTCCTCGGGGAAATAAAAGAATTCGGGAGAGTGGACGGGGCGAGAGAAAGAGAGATAGATGGAATGGTACGGAGGAAAGATACGACGCGTATATTATAGTATCAGAGAAAAGAGAGTGCGTACACCGTTATACAGAAAAGATTTTATTTCATTGTCACCATCGAATGTGCGTTCCTTTCGAATTCAATTGATTGCGCTTTGGCTTTTCAATAGATTATATTCATTTATCATTTAGTACCGTATACAATATGAAATGCTAAATTATAATATGCTAAACAAATTATTTTTTAAATACTATGACAAAATCAATTGATTACAAATGGTTCCCTAGAATCACCTCGTACAAAATAAACCCAAACCCAATTCACACCTACATTAAAATCACTTGAAAAATGAAAATAAATAGAAAAAAAACTACCCTACCTCGGCCCTTCAACGCTACCTAATAGAAAAGGGAGAAAAGTGTCGAGCACACAAAAAAATTAGTCGTCGCCGTCGTCGCTGAGAAAACACTGCACGAGCCAAGACAACATATCCAGACGGCATAGAGGAAACGTGCGCGCAGTATATACGCGCCGCGCGTGCAATCGAATATTAAACAGCCGTGGGAAGTGAATACCGAGACGTTTTTCCCTTCCTATCGAGGCCCACCATCTCTCTCCTCTCGACTCCGCGTACGCTATGCTATCTTCTCCTCTCACTCGAAATTCGTCGACGCTATACGCGCACGGCTTCCTTTGCTTGCGCGCGCCAGCCGCGCAAGTTCGTAACTCAAACCGCTATCAGTTGGCTCGCGCGCGGGCCGGGGATTATCGCCTTACGCGTCGTCGATTTTACGCGCTTTTTGTCCCCAGCAGAGGATTCCCTCTCGCTCTTTTGCCTAATCTCGAGGTCGATCTGCGGCTCTCTCAGTTTATTTTCCTCGAAACTCTCGCCGCGCGGCTATACACGAGCAGTATTTTAATTCCGTATTTATGGAGCTGAATCCGTGATTTTTCTATGAACCCGTTGACGATCCGCGCGCTTCGAGCGAAAGAAAGGTGAGATTGTCATCGGTGTTTACGCCCCGAGATCTTTGTCATCGTTCGTGGTTTACGATGCATCGCGCTCGCGTTTACGGGTCTTTTATTGCGAAGTCGCACTGTCACGTCTTTGGAAATTTCTAAAAGAATTTGCGATTATCTAAAAGTTAGCGATTAACAAAATTTTATTTCGTTGCTCTAAAGACTGAATTTAAAAAAAAAATTTTTTAAAAAAACACCAACAACTATAACGCATCATTTGAATATTTGAAAAGATTAACCCTGCTCCGCTTTAACAAGGTCGAGCTTAAAAATAAGAGATACTGTATTCAAAATAAGCGGTCTCATTCGACACAGCCGAGCGCAATAAAGTTGCGAATTCTCGAAAACTGCGCGACAACTCTCACGCACATGTATATATATTTCAGCACGCGCGCGCAACCTTTCTCCCGCTTGGGCAGCCCATAAAAAAGGAATTAACGAACCCGCCGCAGCTAAACACACTTCCTTCCCCGGCTCCCTAATTCGCCAGTCGACTATCGGGACTTGTCTCCCTCTCTCTCGTTCGCCTGCCCCGCCTACCCCGTGTTCCGTCACACGGGCGCGTAATTCCAGAAACGCAGAAGGCAGGCATTTAAAACCCCTCGAAAATCACTGCGGGCCGCGCGTGTTTTTCGTCATTCCCGCCGACACTCTAGAGTCTCAGAGCCGCGCCATATGGGCCCCGGGGACACATGCGACACTCGAGAGCTCGCCTAAAGACGCTTAATGTCTCTTGACGCGTCGTCCTTATGTGGAACTCGGCCGGCTCCGTGTGCGTGCGTGTCTCTCCTTACGCGCATATATAAGATGGTAAATGATTCGCGAGCGAGCAGAGGGAAGCTGTACGACTCGAGTTTGCTTAGACTCGTGCGCGAGGAGAGGCTCCTCTCCGCCTCGTATTCTTCTTCTTCTTCTCTTTTGCCGCAGGGGAAGAAGGTTACGCGGTAGCGGCTCGTTGGGCAAACGAGGGCTCGATTATGGGGTCCTTGGAGCGGGAGGCTGCGCGCGCGCGCGCGCCGACGTTTAGTGCTCTCCGTCACATGTGGGCCCGTCACGGCTCTTACAACTCATTGTGTTTGAAAGCTTCGTTTTTCTTTTTATTTTCGATCTTCTCTTTGACGTTGTTTTTTCTTTTACGCCAGTTCTTGAAAATTACAATATTTAAAAATAGAGAATTCAATTCTAGTAGGTCAAGTAGGTTTGAAAAGTGAAAATCTATCATGAAATGTACATTTGTGTGCCTCTTATTTGAAACTCAAATAAAAATGACATATTCGGTAGCAGTTTCAAATATTGATCAACCATCATTTGGGCAGCCACTTAAAATACCAATATTTTTTGTTAGCGCTGTACAAGCAATTAATTTCAACGTTCACTCTCAGTGTACCGACCAAGTGAGGCTTCTTGGAAGTACTAAGGCAATATTGTGATAGGCGGGAGGATTTTTTTTTTCTTCTAGTATCCAACCACAGGAACGTGGCTAAATAGGCGGAATAAATTAAAATTTTCTTTTCCGTACCTGCGGTCGCAAATCAAAAGCAAATAATCCAGACCGCGACTCACTGTTTTCTTTCTTCCTCGATTGCATTCCCCTCTCTATTCTCAAATCCAACGCATAATTACACCTGGACAATTGCCTGTTTTCTTGGGTGAAAATCCGACCGCCGAAACCCAAGAAGACGCGTTCCCTCCGTTTTTTCATCCCAACAATGTGCGGTTTTTAAATCCACTAATACCTTTGTACGCGCGGGCATTGTTCGGAAACCGCCTATAAAAGTCCATCGCTCGAGCGAAAACAAAAACAGCCGCACGATCAATCCCGATCTTTCTCGCTTCGATTCAATATACGAAAGCTATTAGGGACGGAAAACAATTCGAAAAGTAGATCAATACGATTCGCCAAGCGAAAACTCTATATAGCACACAACGGGGCGTAAAAGAGAAACAGGGGTTGAAAGACTTATATATAATATGGATTTCATTTTCTAATTCGATTAAATCCTCCTTTATAGACGCTCTATGAGGTTTAGAAATGGCATTTCTTCAATGAATCGAGCGTTCAACCCGTTGATGTTTAAGCGACTATTTCTGAAGGCCGACAGTATAAATACCGTCTCCCGTCTTGTGTCGGCATTTTCCTTTGATCTCTCCGAAGGTACACCACAATATACAATTTTATAAGAAAACGTCCTTTCTTTCAGAGCGGAGACAATCGCGCACAAAACTGGTCACTTTTTCGGAACTGAATGAAATTGAGTCCTGCGCCTATTTGTTTATTTATAGGCTCCACAATAAAACCTGCCTAGAGACTTCACTTTTTGTTTTCTATCTTTCTGTAGAAAAGCGACCGGCCATTTTCGTGAATTTGGTTGCAACCGACCGTAAAAAGTCATACAATTCCCTCTGGGCTGCAGTCAAAACTTGGGCTGGCCTAGGCCGTATCCTCAAAAGCCTTTCACGCTGTGCACCTGAAACCGTCGAAAATTGATTATCCACGCCGGGGCGAGAAAAGCCCCTCTCTCTCTCTCACCCCCGCAGGAGGGAAAAAGTTTCTCAGCCCCACACGCGACTGCCTCTTTCTTTCTCTCCTTTGACTCGCGCGTCAAAAATCTCGCCTCGCCGAGCAAAAGGGGATTTCTCGCTCCTTTGTGCCCCGAAAAATGCAAATCTCAGCGTCCCGCGTAGAGTCGGACACCCTCTACAATAGCACGGAATCGCGCGCGGAAAATGCTTAACACACATATATATAGAGGGAAAATCGCGGGGCATGAGTCAGGGCTCATGTCGCGCGCACAAAAGTGGTCCAACGCGCCCGCGTCCTTCGACGTTTACATACGTAGAGACAAGGGATATATGCTCGCGTCGCCAGCGAGATAATCCAATATAGGAAGGACATTTATCTCGGCAAATCCGCTGCGGCGGGATCCTAAATCAGCCAGCGCAGCGAGTGTAGGCCCACCGGGTGGGCCCCGAGAGCAACAGAGTGAGAGAGAGATAGAAATTTGTATACCTGCGCGACTGCGTTGTGCAGCCTCAACTGCGCTGATGCTCTTCTTATTTATCTGCGCGCAGCTTTATCTGTATTTTGTTTGCATTAGGTAACAATAAAATCGTTTAATTTCGACCTCTCGCGTTTTTCTGTTTTGAATTATGGCGCCGAGAGATGGTATCTCTATATAACTTCTCTGCCGATGAGATTTATGTTGGAATTACCGGATGTTCGCGTCAAATTAGCAACTATCCGAAAATTGAAAATTAATATATCAAAAATGTACTTATATAACTCATTCTTTAATTTTAAAATATATACAAATAATAAAGTGACATACATTGTATGGAAACATGCATACATTATTCAAAATATGCGGTGATCATTTAATATGTATACAACTTTGCTGCTACACAATCTCCACTGACTCTTTTATTTGATAAGCACGAGTACATAAGTGATCGATTACAAAAGTAGATCAATGCTAACAGCATCTGAGAAAAAACCTTGTAGACAATTACTCACTCTAAAAATTAATCCGAAAATTATACATCCGAAATGTCTCGAGTCCCGTGCATATAATCTCGACATATATTACATTCCGGGCAAGAACTATTGAGGCGACGAATTTGTGGCGCCAATGCTTAACTCACTCTCTGGTCCTTCATCATTACTGTATTAGTATGCACCAGACTCGATAGATCCCGAAAAAATTCCCTCAGCCAGCTCCTCATCAAAACGTAAATCTCTCGACGTTCCCCTCGAGTTTTTCTCGCTATCCATCTCTTCTACCTGCACGCTTCCCCCTTTACACATACACACACACAGTCACGTGCTCGCGCATACCTTGCCCAGAAGGAGGCCCTTCGGCCTCCCGGAGCGATGTGCTTACTTTATGCCCGCGCTATCGAGAGATGGAAAAACAGATAGACGAGCATGCACGCACACACGTGCATTATGGGTTTAGGTTTTGTGCTCACTCGTCGCTTAATTCTTGCTTTCAGGCTGCGCAGAGGCGGCGCTGTGGGAGTTCGAGGGCGAGGAGGACATCTGTGACTTGGCCGTCCAGGAGATCGCAGCCGAGGACAGGGCGACCGTCGCCGACGAGTCCCCGTCGAGGCTTCAGGCCGTTTGGATATCGCAAGAGTAAGTATATTATAGTGGGCTTTTTGCAACCCCTTCGTCTCGTTACTATATAAGATCGATGCAAGAAGCAAAAACATCGGGGAATGTTAAACGTTACAAATTGCGAGTAGATCAGAGTCAATCGATGCGAATGCGTTTTCCTGGTATGAGAATTGCATTGAGTGAAATGAATTGCCGTGATTACTTTCTTTTACTTTTTGTAAGAACGCGAGGCAGCTCTGCTTTGTAAATTAATGCTCCACAGATAAACGCTCGTCGACTCGCGTTCAATTGGAATAAATTGCTGAGATGTTATTGACACCTATGTGATTGGAAGTAATTTTTACAAGGATTTCAATTAAACGTTAAAGATTTGTACCCCTTTCATGCTCAGCATCCGAGGCATTAATAAAACTGTCGTTTACCACGAAATCTTAAAGTAAATTTCAATTTCGTCATGTCAATTGCATATACGCGGAAATTCAATTGCTTATTATCTAAAAACGATTAACCATTTTAATACTATATAAAAAAGTATTTCTTAAGGTTTCTATAATACTATTTATTTGAAATCGCTGAAATCAAGGATTTGATAAAAATAGCCTTTTCATTGTCCAACTCACTAATGTAAAATCTCGACGTACAAACTATAAAAGTCAGGCTAAAATATATACTCTTCCTTCCGAACATGAGAAACGACTATACGTCCATAGATTACATAAAAAAAGGCAAGCGTCACTCCACCGCAACGATATTCAGTGTTCGCACGACTACAGCCATATAATCCCGTCTCGTTAATCGGGCGATAAAAAAAGAAGCGCAGTTCCCCGGGCCAAAAAAGTCCCTCTTGCTTAAGCACACGGTGCGCGTGCGCCGGACACTTGGCATTATCAGTTAACGTGCGTCTCGCCTCGCCTCGTTCGGAAAACAACGATATATATTAAAAGCGCGCGCCAATTGCCATTCGCGCCACGCGCGCCTAACGCCCGCGCGCGTCGATCGTCTTGAATCCCGAACGATCGGAGCTGCAGGGGCCGTCGCGCCAAGAGGAGAAGGAGGAAGGCGCGCTCGCGCATTGCGCCGCGTAAGTGAGCCGTCAGTGCGTCGCCGAGAGTCGCGCGTTGCACTCGACGATGAAAAAAAAAATAAAAGGATTTGCAGAGAGGGAAGAATGGGAGGGTATAATTGAATGGCATTTATACTGCGCCAATGTGTATTGTAATCGAGGCCTCGCGCGCGCATCTGCTGCCGTCGATTTATTAGTACCGTTGTATACAATGTGAGTTCGGTACTTTGGAAAATCACGCGGCGAGATAAATCGAACATCGCGCTTTCTTTCTCGCCCTCGGTCTCTTTTCTCTAGCTCATCCCTCTTCTCGAGCTCCCGTATACGTATTATATATGTTTTTTTTTCATCAATTTTATATATTATGTAGCCGCGATAAACGGAGATCTCCCTCTCGGTTTATTTCCCTCTCGCCTGTCTCTCGCGTTCTTCGGCTCGTTAGAGGCGCTCGTTTACGCTCTCTCCGTCATTTATAAAAATAAAATTCGGCCCGCTTCAAAGAAAATCGACAATTTATCTCGTTTTATTTTTAGCGTTGCACGCGCTTGCGTTTAAACCGTAGCAGGTCCGGTAACGAGTAAAAAAATAAAAAACAACTCTTTTCACGTTAATTAAAATGCGACAAATTTTTTTTTGAAAATTTTCGACAAAATTATTTAAAATTATATTAGAATCATCCACATACAGTGAATTTGTAAAAGTATAAATAACGATGACAAAATTAGAAAACAGAAATCCTACAGACACCTCCCACTGTCTTCCCTCGGTTGTCTTAAAGAGATTTGAAAAAAAAGTAACGCGCTCGATAGATTCGACTCTGGGTCTCTTTGCCCATAGACTCTTTCTAAGCAACAAACCAGGCGCGCGCTCCGGCCTCTCTCAGCTGGTCCAGGTATAAAAAGAAGGCCGTATAGTTGTGTCCTTTTCCTTTTCCCTCGTTTCTCTCCTCTTCTCTCTTTCACGTACGCACACACATGCGCGCTACACAATTCATTTTCCCTCTCCGTCCCTCGTATATAGGAGCAAACCAGAGCAGAGCGAGAGAGATGTACAATACACTTTTGACACAAGAGGGAGAGAGAGAGAGAAGCGCCTTCTCTCGCTACTTCGAACTCCAGGCTGGAAAACAGCTCGCCCAAGGCTTTCTTCGAAAAGCCTGCTTTTTCCATGCACTGGGCCTCTCCGACACAGCACGCCGTGCTCGCAACATTTTCTATCTTCGTCCCACTGGCGGACCCTCGGGGCGCATGCACGCGGCCGACCTATGTCGCCTTTTAATCTTCGTCCGCTTTTCTCAGGCGAGCTTTCCTCTCCCTTCATTTCTGTGATACATACGAGACGACGGAGAGAAAAATATCTGTTTTCCCGAGTGTCGCGTTTCTCGACGACGTCTCGACGACGTAGTCGCTTGCGTGTCGAGGGAGGAGACGAGAGGGCCGTGCAAGGCATGATCGATGATTTTTTTTTCCTTCTTTGCGTGCGAGGATGCGTGTTGCTTTCTGAAAGATGCCAGACGCGGAGCGCGCGCACACGCGTTTTCTCTCATTGTGCGCGCAAACTCGCTTTCGGGACGGATTACCCATGGAAATCAATGACGTAGAAAACCTTTAGGTTTCCTTTTTCTCGGTGGCTGAGCGCGCGCGCGCACGGCTTAGCGTATTAAATCACGCACGCGCGATTATGTAAGACGTCGTCCATTGCCGCGCTTCTAAATCTGAATTAATCGAACTGAAATTTATTTACGCCACAGAGTGTAAAGAAAACCGTTTTCAATGCATGCCTTAATGCGTCTATAAGTATATTTTTGGTATAGTCGATCCAACAGAAACGTGATTAATCTAGGCTATAAGTATGCGTCCAAAGATTCTATATATACCAAAACACATATCAAGAAATAAGATATATTTATGATAAGTCATTTTCGACATCTCGAAAGAGTCGTACCCGCACGTAAAATAAGATTCTATACTAAAAATAATAATTATTAAATTAAACATGACGAATTTTTTGTTACAGATGCGAAATACGGGCGGGCCCCGAGTTCATAATCCGCAAGTACACGTTCTTCGAGAACGGTACGTTCCAGCTGATGCGCCACTACTACGCGGAGGAGTCATGCAGCATTGCGACGCACACGGTGACGGCCCGCGGCGTTATCAGAATCCTCGGCAATTCGCTCGTAACACCGGGCGCCACCGAGACGCGCTATCAGCTCGACACCGTGCACGTCTCGCCGCTCAATCGCCAGGTGAGATCAATTGTCCCCCCACCCCCGTGTCTATATAACATGCATATCCGCATGCAAACACACGAGCGCGGGCGCGCTTGATAAGCCGCGATTGCGAGATTGCAAGAGTGTGCATTTCCTCGAGGACGTTGTCTGCAGTCGCGCGACGGCGCTGTATCTCTCGCTGCTCTCGATTATCTGACACACATTAAATTTCTTTTGGGTTTTATCTAACGTGAATCGCTATACTCGTATTCGGAAGATGCAGATATTTTCTTTTTATTTATCCTCTTAGTTACGTCTAGAGATTTCAAAAACGAATGTATAAATATCCATTAACTCTAACTGAAGGCTCTTATATACTTTTTAAAGAAATATACGAGGGTCGCGAGGGCATAAATTTTATTACGAGGACATAATAAAACTTTCAGATTTGAAGAAGTTTGGTTTATAGCATATTTCTAGTAAAAAATCTTAGTTTACGAGTCGTGGAAATAAAAATTTAAGTATTGATTAATTCTGCTTTGACATTCATTTCGATGCTTGAGATTCAGATTAAATGTTGCTTTCAGAGCTATTAAAAAATAGTTATAATCAACAAAAGTGCAACTCCATTTGCGGGAAAAAAAAATAAAATTTAATACAAAAAAATTCCATACTTGTTATTTTTCAATTAATCGCGTTGCCCGTCGCTATTGATTTCCGCGCGTATCCCGAAACAACCGTTACCCACTTGTACGCGCAGCTCGGCCACTATTCCGCTCACCCGCATCACATCCATCCAACACACGCACACATATAT
>JAPYZO010006046.1:0-10271 GCA_030522905.1 Torymus flavipes | reverse complement strand
TTTAGCTTGTAACGTTATTGTATAGTGATATAATTTTAAACTGATAGTATAAATTGCAACGTTACATGAATACTCTAGGTGTTAATTTGCCAGACATTAATCATTACTTGACTAGGATTGAGTGCATACGAACTCCTATTTATCACAGCTTTCCACAAACAACAAATTTAACTTGAATAGCATTCAATAAAATCAAGCGATACATTTATATTAAAACCCATCACCCCGTAGTGATCTTCACTATCTAAGCTCTTTCGCTTCCTGGAAAGAAAGCATCCATCAAAACGAACCTAAAGCGGCAATCTTGGGCCACCATCAACTCCATTTCTCCGAAGCCTCCCTCTCACTCACTGAAAATCCTTTTATCGTCGAAATTAAAAGCTCGTTTCGAGGACGAGGCGAGAAGGTAGGAGGAGGTAAGCGTCGCCCAAAGGATGATCGACGAATCCTCGCCTGTCGGGGATTAATTTTTCTTAGCCGAAGCCTGTTTCCCTTCCGCCGAGCAGAGGAGGTGTACGAGAGTAGCGTCGCGTCGCTCGCGATCTCTGATTGAGATGTAGCGAGTCGGTGTGTATCGTGGGATGGGGAGCGAGGAAAGACGAGCAAGATGTCGCTGCTTTTGAATGGACCTGGGAATTGAAGAAGGGACTCGGATTTTAATGGGATGAACTAAAATAAGAATACAGAATGTTAATGCATCTGATAAGTGATTAAACATTGTAGCAAGATTTTGTTTATACATTAATGTCTGTATGTAAAATATTTAGATAATTCAAGGAATGTGGTTGAATTATAAACGATCAAGAAAACGTATTTATTTAAGTTTTTTATAATCTGATCAGATGCTTATCGGATACGTTTTTGTATTATAATGAATTATTTCTTTTTTTATTTCCAAAGTCGTTTAAGTCCATTGTTTTTATTTCGACGAATTATTTTCTTATATTAAAAATTCATATCCGTAATAATTTCTTTCGCATGTAACAATCTTCATTTTGAGTTAATATTTCATTATTTTCATCTTATTTTTAGAAAGTGCTATACTATACTAACAGAACCCTTGTTGAGACGCAGGATGTTCGGTGAACCTTGAATAATTCAGGGGCAAAATTGTGGCGAGGAAAGTTCACCCCTTCAACCCAGGCGTGTTTGCAGAAGAAACTAACCTTCAAACCGTTTGTGGCTTTTTGCCTCTAATGACTTAAAACTCTCATTCAATATTCAGTCAAACTGATTAGTACGTCGTCTTTTATTATGAGTATAATACTTTTTACTGCCAAAATAATATAAAACGTGGTCGAAAACAACAAATATGTCAACTTTATGTTGTAAACCGTGTAAAAGTATTGAGTTCGATTTACAAAAAGTAATTAAAGTCCGTTATCCGTGCATGGAATGATGCAGAGTCGGATAACGAAAGCAGAATGGACTGTTTGTTTCGGAGATTGCGTTAATTTGCCGAGGGGACGGAAAACTGGCTGATTTCGCTACGTGACATTGTAATCAATACCGGGGAAAGCGGTATTAAGCTGAAAAGCTACGTTTTGATTTTTCAAAATATCGTTCAATTTTTAACTTCAGCGAGAACGTTTACGAACAATTAGTTATTTTTCACGTCAATTTTATTCCACTCTACACTAATTAGTTTCATTTTGAATAACTATGATATTTTTCTTCGTACAATATACAATTTGTTTGTAACAAAGTATTTTAATTACAAAGATAATAATTTTAAAATATCAATTCTTAGTATTATAAAAAACTTTGCAAAAAATGTTATCGTGTACAGTATTTTTGTCAAAAATAACAACAACGATAAGAAGAGATAAATATTACGTAAAAAAACGATCACAGTAATGAAATGTTGCCTAAGAAAAATACGTAACCGTCGCCCTTTAAAAAAAATGACTAATTCGATCCTCGGCTCAGCGCAAGACTCAATTTTTCTCGTCTCCAGAACCCCGCGCGCGCCGAGAGCATCTCTTCTTCCTCTTTTCCCATCCTCTTTCTTCCCACTCTCCCCTTAAGCCCGCGCAATTTCGCGGGAGCGTAACGCCGTAACCCGCGCCATATTCCGGCCGGAGAAAGAGGCGCACATCGTCGCGCCCGGGCTCTCAAGTTTTGAAATATTTTCAATTCGCCGGCTACTTAATAACGCTCGCGCTCATGCGCTACTCTTCTCCTTTTTTTAATAACACTCGACGAGCGAGCGCGGGCTCAACAACGGAGGAGCTCAGGTGTCAAAGGGATACTCGAGGAGTACTTTTTTCGAGGCAAGACAGAGAGAGAGGGTGAAGGGGTAGAAAGACGGTAATGGGACGATCCGGTTTTATGCGGACGTTCCGGGGAAAGCGAGGCGCGAGAGAACAGAGGAAGAGAGCCACGAAATAGAATGCATACGCTGATTTTATCTTTATTAAGACGCCGCCGCTGCTGTGTCTGCTTGGAAATGAGAAGGAGAACAGAAGAGACGGGCGGTCGTTTCTTTCGTAGTATACTTTCGGTTCAACAAAAGTGGAATCTTTTTAATGTTGAATTAACTTTGCCGGGATCTTTTTTTCAGCATTTCATAGACAAGTGTTATTAAATATATATAAAATACATTATTTTTAAGTGAATGATAATGTAATGATGTTGTACTACTATTTATAGTTTGATTAAAAATCATTTGGAACGTATTTTGGAACGTAGCGTGCAGAAAGCCTTTATAATCAATAATACTAATTTTAGTTTCTAAAAAAACAACTAGTTGAGCAAAAATAAGTGAAAACACAATGCAGCTAAATTAGGTTTGGTAATATATTCAAACGCTTATTTTACATTCAATATAGTAAGGTCACCAGTGTTATTAGGAGTAATTTTTCTTGAACAAATAATATATTTTCCTGTATGTAAGTGTACATATTCATTACACCGAAGTAATGGGCACAAAAAACTTTTATTTTAGAATCAGTTTTGTTTTGTTGGTTTATCAAATATGTTAGTGTAGGTGTCCTCAAAAAATCATTAAAACTGATCTTTCAAAATTCAAATTCAATATTTATAAGTAAAATGAAAGTGTTCATCTATATCTTGATTTTAATTAGCATTGAAAATACTGCTTCTCACCTATTGATGTATAATATAAGCAACGTTGTTGATAAAGCGATTAGTAGTTTTGAGTTGTATCAAGTAACTATATTTACTGATGATATGAATAATCAACTTTATAAGCTCTTAATACGAAGAATATCAAATAAGGCACCTACAGTTTTAGTGCATTTAAAAGAAACTACAAAATATTACGACGATCAGTTTTCACGTATCGCAATTTGGCGAAATCCACGGTCATTCACATTATATATCATTATCCAAGACAAAGTGAACTTCGATGAAGTCAAAGGTGTGATCAACCACCTTATAAATTATTCTCCACATTCAATTCGTCCAAAGTGTTTGCTAATAACATCCGATATCGGTGTTCCACCTGAAAAGACTGTATGCAAAGAATTTTAATGCAAGCATGGGTGCTTAATTTTTTAGACTTCTCTATTCTTACAGTTTATCAAAATCACATTTTTTACCATGTCTATAATCCCTTTACAAATATATACATAGAAAAACCGATTGATATGACAGATGAACTTTTTCCCGATAAATTAATTAATGTCAATAATTATCCATTAAAAGTAGCCGTCTTCGATTATCCTCCATTTATTGATGTCAAAATTACAAAGAAAAGTTCAATGAAAATCGGGGGTAATACAGTTTCGATTTTAAAAATATTTTCTGAAAAGTTAAACTTTTCTAATGACTTTGTGTATTATGAGAATAATTATTCTATTTCTGAAACAATTAATCAAATATTAGAAGTGCTAGAAAGCAATGAACTTGATGTATTCCCATTACCGTGTTACATGTCATCAGTACTGCAGTCTTATAATGTGCTTATTAGTAAGACAATAGAGATAAGTAAATCATCTGTATTTATGCCCATTATAGAAATATCAAAAGAATTTATATCCATAAATGCAATTATTTACTTATTGTTAATGCCGATAGTTATTTATTGTTTTATATTAGTGTCAAGAATTCTAAAGTTTTCATCGAAAAATTGGAATGCAATGTATATACTTCAGACACTTTTAGGCATACCCCAGAGCACACATAAGCATCATAAAACAGCTGAAAGAATTATTTACATTAGTTTAATCATTTTATCTATTATTTATACTAATAATGCGTTTTCGTCGTAATTTAAAATTACAGCGATTCAAGATGAAGTGAACCTTAATACTTTTCATGAAATTTATAAAGCTGATTTGCCAATTTACATGACGTCGAACATTTATAAAACATTGTATAATGAAAGTAATGCGAAAACTGAAAATTTTTTTATGAAACTAAAACCGAAGGTGCGTGTTATGGACCATATTAAATGTTTAAATCAACTATTAACGGATCAGGATCAAATCTGTATTGCACCTCATTTCTTTAGTTGTTCTTATATCGAAAATTACGTTAAACGTAATTCAGGTCACAAACCAGTCAAAGTGAGTGGTGTTTCGACTTTTGTAGATAACGTAGCTATCCCTTTCAAGTCGGCCTCACCATATGTAGAGAAATTCAACAATATCTTGACTAGAGATTTAGAATCCGGAATGTTGAAAAAAACGTTACATACAAAAAATTTGTTACGTTGGGATAAGCAGCAAGTATTCAAAAATACTATATTAAACAAATCACAATAATTTTATGTCTTGGATATTCACTGGCGGCTTTGATCTTAATTGTGGAAATCCTGAATAATAACACATATTTTATGAAACATTTAAAAAATTCATGGTTGTCACTTTAAAGACCAGATATAATCAGATAAAGGCAAATCTATGTGACTCTTGAAAATCGATAACCTTTTTGAGATATGCAAATAATATGTGATGAAGTCCACGCATAAATTCGGGCACATAAAGTAAAACTATATACGAATCAGAATTGGTTGAGAATGTCAGACTGTTATATACCTAAATAAATAAATATTAATAAATATTTATTAACCATTTTTATCTGCAAATGTAAAGACTCTCCGCGCAGTTGCGAAACTTGAAATTTGAATCGCCGCCAGGCGCGCCGCGCCGCCTGGTATTAATAACTTTAAAAATGGTCTTGACCTAGTTACATAACTCTTCTTCACTTTTGTAAGCAATTATTGACAAAAATTGGAAAAGAGAAAATTTAAAAATCAATATCTCTACACAGCACAACATTGAAATATAATTTACAGTTAGTTGAAAAATAGGATTCAAGTTGCCTCAAGCATTTCAAATATTCACTTTTCCTACTTGCAGTACAATACTAAAATTTTTAATCCGGAAGTTATGGTTTAGTGATGTTTTTAAAAAAAACAACAGTAAATGAAATTCAAATAGTGATCAGCATTTTAATATCAATTGCATTTAGAAAAGTTGGGGCCGATTTTTTGGAACGCAATATAGATACTGTAGTAAATAAAATAATGTTGAATTCCAAGATTTACCAAGTGTCTATATTTACAGACGAAGAAGATTATTTAGAGAACAATTTTTTTACGACGAGGATAGCTGATAAAATTCCTATACTTTCAATTAGCTTGCCGATTCATGAAAAATATTATAGTAGTCATTATTTTAAAGTTTTCCCTAATCCACAATCGATCACCATTCACGTCATTTTTCAAAATGAATTAAGCGTTGATAAATTTAATAAAACAATATACAACTTAATAAAATTGTCTCAACATCGAATGCGTCCAAAATGTTTATTAATAACAATCAGCGACAGCAGTCCAGCAAAAATTCTTTTTTATGAGAAGATTTTAGCACACGCTTGGAAATTAAATTTTTTAGACTTCACTATTCTTACTTTCTCTAAACATAATAATACTATACTTTATACGTACAACCCCTTTACAGAAACTCTTATCAAAGAATTTGTCGATTCAGCAACACAACTTTTTCCTAATAAATTAGCGAATATGAATAATTACCCTGTTAACGTCGCAGTGTTTAATTGCTCTCCTTACATAGATGTAGAACTTATAGGATTGAATTCGCTAAAAGTTGATGGCACTCTGTTTACTGTCATGAAAATATTTTCGAAGAAACTAAATTTTATTATCAACACTGTTTATTTTAAAAATCAGATTGTTCTGAATACACTTCTAGAAATAGTTGAAAACCTAGAAAATGATAAGATTGACGTGATTCCCGTGAATTGCTTTGTTGGGTCGTTTTTATATTATCACAACTTGACTTTCAGTAAATCATTTCGAATGAGTAAGTCATCAGCATTTGTACCTATTTTAAACCACGTTGAAGTTGAAACATCGATGGGTTCCCTAATTTATTTATCTTTGCCACTGGTAATTGTCTGCTGTTTTATTTTAATATCACGAATTCTAAGATTTCCACTTAAAAATTGGCAAGTTATTCATATTCTTCAAATACTGTTAGGAATCACCAGTTCAAAACAATTTGCTACAATTCGTCAGAAAATTATCTTTTTTACTTTAATTATTTTATCTCTGAAATATTCTAGTGAAGTTTTCATGTCGCTGCTAAGTATAACGGTGATTAATGATGAATTGTTGCTCAATACATTCGAGGAGATTCACAAATCTAATTTACCGATGTACTTGGCAGGTCCTACTTACGTTGCATTGTACGAACAAAAAAAGCAAGATATTGAAGAAATTTTCGTGAAACTAAAACCGAAGACATACAAGGCAGACCCTGCCGAGTGCTTGTCAAATTTAATGATAAGTCATGATCGTATATGCATTTTCGCTTATTGGTATAGCATGTCCTTGATCAATAATTATGTCAAACAACATCCAGATCATAAGGCAGTAAAAGTTAGTGATGCTTCACTATTTGAGGATAACGAGGCAATACCTTTTAAAGCAGCATCGCCGTATGTCGAGAAATTCAATGATATATCAACGAAAATTTTTGAATCAGGAATCTGGGAAAAACTAATTAAACAGGTAAAATTGGTTCGTTGGGATACTAACAAAAAATCTAACCGTTATTCTTTCCCAACTCAACTGGTCATCATTTTAAGCATTGGATATTTAATAGCAATCTTGTCTTTTGCGGCTGAACTTATTGTTAAAATCTATCGGCCTACAAAAATCTACATTTTACAAAAATTTGGTTTTCGAGTGTGAATAAACAAAATATTAATAATGATCTTAGAAAATCTCATATACTTATTCACTATTATTTGCACCTATTTGAAAGCTTGTATTTACGTGTCAGATATTAATAAAGCACCTTAAATGACAAATGACTATTTTTCATTGTTTTCCTTCCTTATACAATTTTAATTACAAGAAAAAAAAATACAACTATTTCAAACTTATTAGAAAACTGTCTGTAATTTGAAAGTTAATTGGTAAATCGCATTAAACAAGAACTATCAGATACATTCGCAATTAAACTCAAGCCAGCGAATCACTCGCCGTTTATCATACTTTCTTCCGCGCTAACTTATGCCGGAGACAGAACAAGAAACCCAATTACATTTTTAGCTAATTACATCAATTAAAGGCCATGCGCTGAATATTCTTTCCCGCCAACTTTTTTAATGACTTCATTTCCGCGCGCGCGGGCACATTCCTCCCCCTCCCTCCACCCGCAAACTTCCATGCCACAATCAAACTTTTCTCATGATAAAACGATAAAACACGCAAATCCTTCCGCATAAGCAGCAGACCGGGAGAGCCCCACTGGCGTCACCGCGCGCGACAGCTCGGAATCCGGAATTTTGTGTTTGTCGCGGATTGAAGAAGATTAAACGGGCTTAAAGCTTCATTGTGCTCGCCACGGCGAACCTTTGTGCGAGCGAGGCATCGCATAGAGGAGGGAGAGGGAAATGGGGGACAGGAGTGCGCTGAAACTCTTCGTTGCGCATTATACTCCCCTCTACCTGACACGTCTCTCTCTCTCTTGCTCTCTCCCTCCCGCTTAACTTTCTCCTTTTTAATATTAACTCGTTATGTGCTCTCGCGCAAAATATTTCATCAATTCCGTCCTGGATATTTCATTAATTTCGCGGCGTTAATATTGGAAAATAGCACCTACGAGGTAGAAGCGAGTTTTTTACTGGAATACTGACATATTGCTCTTTTAGATTGAACTGACATACTTTTACATAACACAGTCCATTATTAAGATATTATTTTGTATTTGCACTTGGATAAACTTGATTTGACGTGTATGTTAATTGCTATCTAACTTATATTTGATTATGTGTAGTAAAGTAATTTTATCTGTTTGTGCAATTAATATGCAGGTTAAAGCTAGAGAATAAGTTCCACTTATTTTGATGTAACATCAAAAATAAACAAAATTTCGGATCACTGTATCAAATTTCCAGTTACAGTAACATGAACAATACTTCATTATTTTGTATGCCATCATTAACAAAATCTAATTACGTATTGATTCGAAGGTTCCAGGCAATAATTTTAACTTATCGACTGTTTACTTCCCCGACAATACTGTAGCACAACTCTGTATTTTTACTGCATTGTTAAATTGATTTTAAGGTATATTATTTGCAAAAATAAACTTTGTTACATAAAAGTTTTATAAAAGAACTTTTACTTAAAGAAGATATTTCCTTACACATCAATATAGGTATTCAAGATTTCCTATGAAACTGCCTCAAACGAGATGAAAAAATTCTTCGATAGAGAGCCCACGGTGTGCATTGAAACTCTTCAAAAGCTCGATACAAGTGATAAGCGTACAGTCCGCTGACAATGACTCGTCATTAATAACGTCGAGACGGTATCGTGCCATGCGCGGGCCGAGATGAAGTTCACGCTGTTGATATACTCACGCGCTCGTGACCTTATGCCGCTAAGGCGCTGTTCCTTCGGCACAGTAAACGCTATTTATCATCCTTTGATGCTTTGTCCGCGTGGCGTGTCGCTTGCATTGAATGCTGCATCTTTGGCGTAGCAGAAATATACATTTATTACTCGACTTTTCAATCTCGTTTTTAAGAGATTCGAAAGAAAATGAAATTATTTATTCGTCTTGGCTTTAAGCTGACTCTTATATTGACCCCGTTCCTTGATCAACAATAAAACTCACAATTATGTCTTTTATGAATTCTGAGTGATAGTAGAATAAAAATAATATAAAACTTTCCATGGTACTTTGAAATAAACAGTCAAAAACCTTATTTCACAAATATTGACGTACAGTTCGTCGTAATAAATTATTTTTTATGAATCATCATCGATAAATTTATAATATGCTTATTAAATTTCGAATGGTGCAATCATTTAATTACATTCGACGATTCCCAAGTTTCATATCAACGAATCCCTCGAATATATCGCAGAATCCAACGAAATTATCACACTTCTTCTCCCCCGTCTTTGTTTTTCTTCGCCGTAGGGTGCAATGCCTCAGCTGACGAGCGCCTGGGCCGCAGCAGCAACCGAGCAGTCGAGATTAACGTCTGACCAAGAAGCAGCGGTGGCAGTCGGCCTCTCTCTCTCTCTCTCTCTCTCTCTTTTGCAAAGTAAACGCAGAATAACTCTCTCTCTCTTTCCCTGCAGGGCTGGAGAAATTTACGGTAACTCCGCGCTCGCGCGTTAAACGATAAAACCAACAGCGGACCCGGGCTCCAGACTCTCTCTCTCTCTCTCTCTCTCTCTCTTCGGTGCGAGCGCAACACCCGAGAAGTCTGGCACACACATGCACACACCCACATACACATACGCAGCGACGGCGGCGGCTCTTGATCTCGTCGACTCTCGCGCGTAATACATGCTACAGGCAGCGCGAGAGGGAGAGGAGCGCGGCAGCAAACCGAGGAGCGGGGAAGTATATAGTAACGAGGCTTTCCATATTCATGGCGCACGACACACTCTCGCAAATTTAATCCAGAGGCTGCAAGCGCGAGACAGAGGGAGAAGGGGGTGGGGGTTGGGGCTATCCCCTTTCGCTCCTCGTGTTTCATCCCTCGCTCGCATCTCGCGCCCGTCCGAATTTCCCCGATCCTTTCGTCGTCCGCAGCTTCGAAAGCTCACCCCTCCAGCAGATCTGTGGATATGTAGGTGAAAAGAAAATTGTGGTGAATTATTTAGGAAGCTTGTGGTCCTGGTTTTGAATAATTTTAATACATTAAATAGCTAGTACTTCAATCATTTTAATTAAATGTTCAACGTATAATATATTCATTGTTAATAATGAGAATAAATTTTAAAGATGTTACTTATAACAAGTTTCACC
>JAPYZO010006043.1:0-12810 GCA_030522905.1 Torymus flavipes | reverse complement strand
ATCAGCTTTAAAAAATCAGTAAAATCTACATTTCTTACAGTAGAAGCTACAGTTTATTTGAAATGTATATCAATCCAGAAAGCAGATCTTACTTTACTGGAAAGTAAATTCTACCTTTATTCAAAGCTGTTTCTACTGTTACTTATAAAAGTAAAATTTACTCGCAATTTAAGTGTTAAAGTAACTGTGTAAACAGTAGAACTTACTGTTTTTTTTCCGTGTGGCATCCCCAAAAGTATAGGTTTTAGAGAATTTATTGTTTTACAATAATATTTTAGGTGAATATTATTATTGAACCTCATAACTCCATAACCCAATAACCCCATAACCTTATAACCCTACAACCTGAAGCCCAAGAACCATGTAACAGAACTAATTACACTCAACCTCTGATATGGCAAATTTTTAGGGCTGAAGATTCCCTAAACCAAAGCTTGAAACCTTCCATAACCCTGCATCTTCATTCTGTTCATCAAGATGATGCAGTCTACCTGTTACCGACAATTTCAGGGACCCGTTTTTCTCATTCGAATTTCAATTTTAAGAATCAACTATTTGGTATGTTGTAGTCCTTTACTAAATCTACAATGTGTCGAACATTTTTTTCTGAAAATTCAAAGTTGGAAGAGAAAAACTGGTCATAATAATTGACGGTTACAGGGGGGCCTTAAACTAAACATTGTCCCGGCAACGCAGGTAAGCACGTCGGCATTAGCGCTACCCGATGTACATCGCGAGGAGGTTGCACCATCAGATTGATGAATTAAAATAGTATATTATGCACTAAGGGACGAAATTGGGCCGTATCAACCCTGCGTGTGAGTTGTGACAAACACGCAGATTCGCATAACCCATTATATTCACGAGTGCAATATACAATTTTTTAACACAAAGAGGGCACAAGTGCGTGGCGATGGGAACTAGTGTAGGGGTAGGGAATGAACGTTGCACGTTTTTCCCGCTTCGGCGGAAGTAAAGTACGAACTTTACGATGGGGTGTGTGAAAAATACGGGTTTTCACTTTCATCTCAATAAATTTCCCGATAATCTTGGAAATTTCAGCGAAGAACAGGGCGAATGCTTTTACCAGGACATAAAAGTGATGGAAGCTTGCTACCAGGGAAGGTAGGATGAACATATGATGGCAGATTGTCATTGGACTCTACAGAGAGATACACCAAAGGAAAATGAAAAGTGTAAAATATTACATCGATCTTTTGATGAGAAGAGAGCCCGATATAGTTCTAAAAATTAAAAAAGATACAAACTGTTCAAGGGGATGTTGAATATTTAGTTTATTGATTGATGAATTGATTTAGTTATTTATTTGTTTATTTATTGTTTGATTAATTTCATTTTAACAGCTCTTATAAGGGTACATGATGTACAAAATCCGATCGGGCAACCTTCTCACAGTGTACATCAGTATCGCTGATGGCAACGGCTTCACCTTCGTTTTCGAGACCAGCATTTTGTTTAATGTATGGAATGAAGATGCCAAGTTATGGATGGTTTAATAGCTTGGAAGATCTTCAGCCCTAACAAGTGGCGATACCATAGGTTGCGTGTAATTAGTTCTGTGACATAGTTATATTAGGCTTCAGGTTATACGGTTATGAGGTTATAGGGTTCACATTTTGGAGTTCACGGGTTGGATTTTGTGTTTCAAATTGAAACCTGAAAAAAACACTTGCTAAATACTTGCTAAGTCATAGTATTTAAAATAAGTCAGCGTGACTCCAGCAGCTGGGGCTGCAATAAACTACATGCTTCCATAAAAATCTAAAGTTATCCATCGTAAATATTGTACTCTCTAACCCTGATAGAAAATATAGCAACTTGGTTGGTTACGATGTTAATCAAATGGAAGAATTTTTACTTAAAATCAACATTCAAATTTAATTAAAACTATTTAAAACTATCACTATATTTTAAAGTATCTAAAATATAATATTTTCACATGTATAAATAGTTATTTTTCGTCGACAATAGCAAGATAATCATGGTGTGACGTTTTTAATTTTAAAATTGACCAACGGTTCGCCAACTGTTAATTAGCATTTTCACCAGGGAAATGTAAAATAGTAAAAATCACTACTTTAATAGTTAAAACTCGTGCACTTACGAAATAGATATTCCATTTCTTTTTCTTATTAGCTTCCTTAGCACAATTTAATTTGTTTCTATATAATGCAGGTATTATTTCACAAATGTTGGTAATCTACAAAAAATAACACATTGTACACAAAAAAATTGTTTCGACATAGTCTAGGCTAATTGGCCGCTTTCCAAATCTGTAAATTTATATACCACATTTTAATGGTAAGAAAAAAGCCAATTTTTCCGCTTTCTATATAAAGTGACAATGAAAATTTTTATTTCTGTTATGTTTTAATGATTTTGTATGTTCATTGATAAGGGGAGTCAATTACACTCCCGAAACGTCGGTGTATATAAATAAATGCTCAAAAGGATCTATGGTGTACGAAATTTATTTCCATTACACCTTCAACAATTAATCATTATTGAACGTGAGCAGCTCGAGAGAGCAATAACCTTCGAAAATAAACTATTATGATGAAAAACTTATTTCTTCTAAAATGGAATATTATGATATTCACACATATAATTCACAGATCACAATTATCTGGCTTTATAATACTACTTTTTATATACGATAATTCAACAACAGTTTATTAATAGTAGTATTATTATTGCTGATTTTAGATGGAGATTTCATATTAAGGAGGTTCGGGAGTTTTCATTGACGTCAATTCGAAGAATTTTTTACAATGATTTTTACGTATACTATGATACAAGCAACGACATACATTGAAGGTACAGATGTTATCATGACGAAAAAATTTTTGTTAATGACATTTAATTATTATTAAAACTAGTTACCGTCACCTAGAAGAAAATGCAACAAAATATGACAATTTAAATCTAAATCTGCAAAGTTACAATCAACTGTTTATAAGTATGAGAAAGTCTCTCACTGAAATTTTTTCAGCATCGTAACATCTCTACTTTTAATTTATGTCATTGCTTGTATGATCATTACAAATGGTATGTATAAAAATCATTGTAAAAAATTCTTTAAGTTGATGTCAATCAAAACTCCCGAACCTCCTTAAGTAAATTTATTTATTTATTATTTATTACCAGAGTAAAAAAAATTACAATTCGTAATCATTATACATTGTTTACATTACAAAAGTAATCCAGCAGAGGAAAATATTTTCCTATTTGCTAGTCCGGCATACTTAATCTGACTTAAAACTAGTATTAGTTTGGTTAGTTATTACTATTTTATCGTAGAAATAGGAAATGCTTCTGCTTAAATATTTCTCGGAATATTTAGGAAATTCTAGGCAGGTAGGTAGTCAGGTAGGAAGGTAGGTAGGCAGGAAGGAAGGTGGGCAGGCAACACATTACATTTTTGAACAATTTTGAAACATTCTGCAATACAATATATATTGTAATATAATGTCAATTGAAATAAATTATACTTTGTCTACTATAATTTTTGAAAAGTATAGATTTGAAATATTGTTTGTAATTTGTTCAAGTATTTAATTCGTTAAACAATACCTGCGGGTGAAACTACAGAACAGAATTTAGAATTTAATCACTTTCTAAAAATGGGGGGTCG
The DNA here is from genome assembly GCA_030522905.1 of Torymus flavipes. Classification (NCBI taxonomy): domain Eukaryota; kingdom Metazoa; phylum Arthropoda; class Insecta; order Hymenoptera; family Torymidae; genus Torymus; species Torymus flavipes. Next base: position 9,155 of record JAPYZO010006043.1, on the reverse strand, counting down.
GCGAGCAGAGCGAGCAGGGGGGCGAAGCCCCACTAGTATATATTATAATTTCTCTTTCCTATGCCATATATCAATCAAAATATTTATGATATCTTGAATTTTATCATCGTCGTTCGTTAAGTACAATTAAATGCAATGCTAGATGCAGTAAATCGCTTCGACATCGAAAGCGATATTCCTAACGGTATTCATAAAATTTCTCGTTAATTTTCCCTCGCTCATTAAGAACAGAGAAAGCATTTTGATATGCGATGCCCTGACCAAGTTGGTGTTGTTGCACTAGAATTCGTAAAAGGAATGTTCTTCTTGTCCTCGATTTATCTCACATGTGTATTATATCTATACCTAAATAATGTTGGTAAGAGAATGTCTCTTGAATTAATGATTTATTGATGGATGTGGTACAGCACTGTTGCAGCCCGGTAACTTTCGTAGTCCTGCACAGAAATTAAACTTTTCCGCTGAAAACTAAAGCATAATTTATCCGTTAAGATATACTAGCTGTCTGTAACATATATTTTAAGTTGATTTTTCTCATTACTAATACTAATTCATGAAACCATAATTTGTATGACTACTTATCCTGCCGGTTGTGATATAAAAAAATTCAGCATTGCTATACATAAATATTGAAAAATTTTAAGTCTATGTACATATTTATTTCATAAAATATGTTTTAAATCAAAGCTCGTGATTTGTATCAAATTTGTGAAAACTTGAAATGAAAATTTCGAAAATGTAAATATGCAAATATACTGCGATTTTGTTAAAAGTTATTGCCTGCGAAATAAAAGAGCTTTTACTTGAAACTCTTAAAACATGAATCCATTTCAATAACATTTCTGTATTCTCGTGTTTACAACCAAAGTACAGTATAAAACTGTATATTAATTGCATATAAATGTGTTTGATAATTTTATTATATAAATTATAATATATGAAGTAATATATTATAATTATTATATATCTCCAGAACTTTTAATATTCTATATTTACAAAAAAAAATTTTTTCTTCAAGCACACCTTTGCAAAAAATATTAATGGCTTATTTCTCTATTAAATATTACAACAAAGTTTGCGCAACTTATTTTTTAGTTCCATTAAATAATTAAAGCAACATAATACCATTTTATAATTTATTTGGCTCAATCGTATCAAAATTGTATTAAATTTTCAATATATTGCTTTAAAAATTTAACAACATTTTTCTGCAATATTAAATTTGTGATTACAATGACCTCAAAATTCAAAATTCAGCGTGTTCTTATGAAAAATCTTCTTTTTTTTAACGAGTTACGCTTGAGATGTAATTTTTTTAAGTCGTATAACTTTTAAACTATGCGTGGCACACACACGTACAACAAATCAAATGATTGTATTTTTAATAAAGAATGGAACCTGATAGCAAGATTAAGAAAAAACTTCACGTTAACAGGTATGAAACAGAATTACTACCACTTTCTAGATTCTTGATTTCAATTATATTGCAGGAACATCTCTGAACTAAGGTTATCCTATACTTACATAGTTACCTAATAATGCACATTGCTAGTAGTGTGTGCGTGTGTGCGCGCGCGTATGTGAATGTAGGTGTGTATGTATGTGTGTATGGACAGAATTCGGGACTGATAGGGCCGATTTTAATTTTATTCTTTTGGTTTTTGTTTACTTATTTTGGAGAACTATTTATTTTATTCGATTTTCCTTTGATTTTATAGAGATTTTTAAATCTTCGATTTTTTCATACTTTCAAGCTAATATTACGAAAATATTATTTCGTCAACTGGAAATAAGAAGTAGCTATTTAAAAAACAATTGAAAAGTAAAAATTGTAAACGAGCCTTGTTAAAGGTGCTATTTCAACGCTTTCGAGCGCTGTAACATGAGTTATATCAAACGACCGAAGTAAAAGGAGCTACTCGGAGCAAACGCCGAGAAAGGTGCTATCTCGCAAATATTGTTTTTTTCCTAAATTCAAGTTGGCAGCTCAGCGGACATTTAAGCAAAAGAAAGTTAAAAAAAACTTAGCAGTTTGATCTCCAAACGAAGTAACAGAATATTTGAAAATTTGGATACCAATGTATGTTAAATATTTTATGTATTTAAAAATAGAACATCGTGTAACTAGGGAGAAAAGTTGACTTTTTCTAATGAGAATGATGACTGAGAACTAGTGGTTCGTAAGGGCGTCCTATGTGTTTTTGGCGAAGTACTTGTGAAAAAATCAAATATCTGGAAATCGAAAAAATATATATGGAGATGCAGTAAACAGGATTTTAAAGGTAAAGGGATCGCCTTTAAAGGAAAACTATAGGTTAAGAGCCGTATCGTAGGCGATGTCCTTCAATAATCCTTAAAACTTCCAATTTTTTCATTTCTTTTTGTTTTTCGCAGAGAGGTCTTTTAAAACGATTCAAGCTCACAAAAAAAATATTTTTATCAAAAAGTAGAGTGAAAAATCTTTAATTTCATTTTACCTGAGAAAAAAATTTTTTCTGGTTCCATTTTTTGACCTTTGACTATAGTAAGTCCATTAATTTTAGTGCACTATTGAAAAATAACTTTACACTATATTCTTGTGTGTGTATATTATATGTGAGCGGAACCAAAAAAAATTTCACATGTAAAATTAATGGCTTTTCACTCTACTTATTGATAAATGGTATTTTTCGAACATTTTTTTTTAACACAACATGTGTAAAGTGCTATTCTATTTCTGAAATATGGCCTGGTATTCGCCTGATATTTACGTTGTATTCCGCGAATCTTGCTAAAACATTGTTTTGATATTCTTTTTAAATATCAGAGGGATATTCATATCTTATTAACGAAGTTTAGATTTGTGAATATTATCTGTAACTTTTGCTGTTTCTTTACACTACTTTTTAATGAGTGCGTGTTTCAGTAAAATCTAAAATAACAGAATAAAATTTTAACAATTTGACGTAAAGTTGCTAAAACCAAATTAACAAAATGGTCCAGTCGGCAAGCGAAAATTAGCATATATTCACATGCCCTTACGTACTTCTCTCGATCTCTTTACAGCTTCAACGTCGGGATCCATGCGCGCAGTCTTTCATTATCGCGCAGAATTTTCCAATAAGCCATTTCTCCTTCTCATCCTCTCTTTCTTCTCGTCCGTCATGCCTTATCATGATTACATTATAAAACTTGGGTGTGCGCCAGGAGAAAGCTACCCCTAGACGCGCTAAATTATAAATCAGCGTCATTATACCCATACTCTGATATGCCGTCCTCACGGATTCTTAATGGGGGAATTCTCGGTACATTCCGTAAAAGCTGGGTAAATTTGCCCTGGTCACAAAGACGTCGGTGAATCAATATATAGATATTTAGTGTGTCTCACGTCGCTTTATCGTGCGCGCAGGTCACGTCAAGTGCAAGCGGTTATTGGATTCTTTCTTCTCCTACCCTATCCTCGGTCCAAGAACCAAAGACAAAAGAAAGTTCGGATTTTGCCTAGAGCTGTTTCTATTTTTGTGAGTTTACGGTTTTCCTTACGAACGCATTTCTTTTGCCAGTCGATGTCCCTTTTTCCCTAGTCTTTTAGAGGCACAAAAGAGGAGGCACTCACTGCCCTAGCAGAAACAATAAATGTAACAAATTGTAGAAAGAGTGTCGGAAGGAGGAACGTAAATTACAGTCATTTACAATTTTTAACATTTCCTAACAATTATTTACAGTTATTTACATTATTTAATAGTTATTAACACTATTTATTGTTCCCTATTATAAAATCGAAGTTTTAGGAAAATTGCAAAGTAAATAACTATTAGCAACACGTACGATGATTGATTCTACGTAGAACTGTAAAGTAAATGTAAAAATACTGTTTCAAATTGTTCATAACTATAGAAAACTGTCGCAAATTCTAAAGAACTGTAAAGATAACAGAAAATAGTTACTTGAGAGAGCGCAGGATCTGTAAAAAACTATGAATAACTGACAAAAAAATAAAAGGTTTCTGTTATAAACTGTAAATAACTGTAAAAAAATTGTAAATAACTGTTATTTACATTGCCTATTTCAACATTTTTTAACAGTTTTTTTCAGTATTATACAGTTATTGCTTCCTCAAAGAGAAAGCTTGGTAACGGTGAAATTTTTCGACCCCGAGATTTCGATAATTTTCGACATTTCTGAGCTCCCTGAGTCGAAATATGCGTTTTCTAGAAAATGTCTGTGTGTGTGTGTGTGCGTGTGCGTGTGCGTGTGCGTGTGCGTGTGCGTGTGTGTGTGTGTGTGTGTGTGTGTGTGTGTGTAATGAATTTGTCCGCGGCATAACTCGAAACTGGACAGAGGTATCAAATTTATCTTTGGCAGATATCTAAAGTTCATTTTGAAGTAGTGCAAGGTCAATAATATAGTTGATTGCATAATATTAACTCGGTTAATAAAAAATAGAGAAAAATATGCAAAAATCGAAATTTTTTTTTCGTCGCCGGGTTTGGATGTCGGCCGGATGTAAGTCCATTTTCTTAAAGGACTTCAAATTACCTATCAATCCATATTTTTGTCGGCCCGATCGGGTAATATTAAGTCGGTTAAAAAAAATAAAGAAAAATATGACATAGTCGAAAGTAGTGGCTCATTTAAAGACTAGATGTAATTGGTTATTCGAAAAAGCGCGAATATATTTGGATGTTCCTCTCTTAATCCACTGTTAAAAGAATGATAGCTGGAACTAGCATCTCATTTCAAGTCTAGACGTGATTGATTATTCGAAAAAAGCGCGAATATAATTGAAGGTTTTAAGATTAAAAATGTGCTGGATTTGAATTTGAAAACTTAAGTATTTATAGAACTTCAAAATAATTAAACTATAATGGAAAACATTTGATTTTTTTCTTAAAACATGTATTTAGTTATCTTATCATTTTAACTAATTAAAACTAAATCATAGTGAAAAATAGTGTCCATAATTTCAAAAACAAAATATTACGCGCTAATTCATAAATTCTCTTTGAGAAAACATTCTGCTAAAGCAGTTAGCAGCGATTTTTATTATTATTATTAACAACTATTTACAGTTTTTAACATTTATCATTTCCGAAAGGGTGAAAACAACAATCATTTATTTTTGGGAATACGATATGTTTGTACTACTATAAATAAAAATTAAGTATTAAATAAAAGTAGACACCTTTGTAGACTTTCTATCTTCAGCTGGTCAGTTAATAACCACAACTTTTATACAGATTTCTAAAGTACACTTTCTATCTTCATCTGGTCAGTTAATCCCCACAACCTTTATTCAGATTTCTAAAGTACACTTTCTATCTTCATCTGGTCAATTAATCCCCACAACCTTTATTCAGATTTCTAAAGTACACTTTCTATCGTCAACTGGTCAGTTAATACGCACAATCTTTATTTAGATTTCTAAAGTACACTTTCTATCTTCATCTGGTCAGTTAATCCCCACAACCTTTATTCAGATTTCTGAAGTACATTTACTATTTTGACCTGCTCAATTAATCCCCACAACCTTTCTTCAGATTTCTAAAATGAAACTAAGCGTCTTGTGGTACTTGAAAAGCCATTAACCGATACGTACACAATAGGGCCGAAGGAAACCTTCTTCTTATTAACCTCATGTTTCTTAGTCTCAAAGCAAGCGCCAGCCTTTGGGTAGGGCGACCGAGACGATCGCTCAGTGTCCTACGCTTTGAAGAATCCTGCACCTGTACACTAAGAAACCTGTTCTATTAAAATTGTTATTAGATTTTTTTCAATTTTCAATTTTTTTCTCAAAAACTAAGCAACAGAATGAATTTAAATTTCTATAGATTGTAGCTATTTATATTCTGCATTATCGTGATTTTTCCTAAAAAAATTTATAAATTTTTAAAAAAACACGTTTTTTTTAAAAGCAAAAGGACCGTTATAGCTAGAAATTTTTTTTTTTTTTTTTTTTTCAAAAAATATAGATATTTTAATTCGTTTTTGAATGCTACCTCTACGATTAAAATATCTCGATCTTATGATTAAAAAAAAAATCGAAAATAAATTTTTGAGAAAATTGAAAATTCGAAATAAAACAAAAAAACTTTGGTCCAATCAAAAAATGGATTTTTGACCCGCCATCACACAAAAAAAACTATACTCAGAGCTATCCAAAATCTACCTCCGCAATGAATTTTGAACCTTTTACTACCGTAATCGTTTGGACATCCAAACTCATTTTTTCCATTTTTCGGCTTTTACTGTTTTATTAATAACAAAAGAACCGTGATAGCTAGAAACTTATTTTTTTCTAGAAAATATAGGTATTTAAATTGTCTTTCAAATGCCAGCCATCCGATTCAGATACATAGAGCCGTTTTCGATAAATTACGATTCGAAAAAGAGGTTAAAAAAATTTTAACCTCATATATCTCAGAAATTTATGGACCGATCATGTAGCCCCACGAACTCAGCCGGGATCTATACAAAATCTACCTTTAGGAGAAATTTCAAAGCGATTAAGTCAATTTTACTCCCGTAATTGTTGGGCATACAAAACTAATTTTTTCCATTTTTCAATTTTTTACTCAAAAAATAATCAACAGAATACATTAAAATTTTGACAGATTATAGCAATTTATATTCTGCATTATCGTGATTTTTCTCTAAAAAATTGACCGTATAGTTTAGGAGTTATTAGCTTTAAAAAAAATACGTTTTTGGTAATAACAATTAAAGGAAACCGCGATAGCTAGAGAAATTATTTTTTTTTTAAATATAGGGTTTTTATGCTATTTCGAATGATACTCACCCGACTCAAAAATTCGAGTATAAAAAAATTAATTTTCTAGCTAGTGCGGTTCATTTGTTATTAACAAAAATGTAAACATTGAAAAATGAAAAAAAAAATGAGTTTGGTATGTCTAACGATCACGGGAGTAAAATTGACTTAATCGCTTTGAAATTCCTCGTAGAGGTAGATTTTTGTTAGCTCTCAGCTGAGTTCTTTGGGCTAAACGATTGTTCCATAAATCTCAGAAATATTTGAGGTCAACTTTTTTTTTAATTTTTTTAAATCCTAATTTTTTGAGAACGGCTCGATGAATAAGCTACAGATTTATAGACAATTTTATGTGTGATATAGATACTGTGTTTGTTAATTTTCATCAAGATCGTACAATTACTTTTTTGAGATGCTTATTTGATATTCAAAATTTTCGTATTTTATAAAGTTATTTTCTTTGTCGCATGAAACTAGAGAGAAACTGTTATAATTTCTTTGAAATTTGGTATAGGAATGTAGAGTTTGTATGTTATTTATTATGTGTTATTAAGGTGAAAATTCATTCATGAATTTCAGAGATATATTTAAGTTTGAAACTGTTTTAGCCCTCTTCTCAAATTGTAATTTTTTGTTGGGAACAGCTTTAGGTATAGTAGAACATGGAAATGACGCGTGCTGCGCGTCCGTAACTTGCTTTTGTTTAGACCGCTGACCAATTAGAGGCCGAGAAATACGTTTAACAATATTATACTTTTGGCTGTACTTCGATATTAATCGCGTTCTCTCTTTTATAAATGGAAACATGACATTTATAGACAATTTTGTACATGGTTAAAACAATATATTTGTGAAATTACATCAAGAAACATTATCTATTATAGAGAATATTTAAGTATAATGATTTGGAGGTAATAGGAATGTGGGAAAGGGGTTCTTATACATGTGTGTTAGTTGCGCTCCAGATAGGTAGGTTATTTTGAATTATTAATATCTTAACATCGTACTTTTGTGTTGACACATTATCAGCGGGGGCTAATAAAGGATTTCAACAATAAGAAATAATGTGTAATTTTTGTAAATACTAATGAAGTTGTAAATTATTGAAACTATACATATAGATGCGATTAATTGATTTGGAGGAAGATATGTGCCATTATATTGGCAGCGATTTTTCAATTAAAATATCAAGGAGCGCGGGAGCGCTCCGAAGGCAAGTATCTGTCCAATGTAGAAAGAGCCTGAGGGACGACCGCGCTATCTTATACTTTAAAAGAGACTTCATTTGAGCACAATAAGTTATGAATTTCCTTACAACTAGATATCGAGGCTCCTTACATAGACTAGAATGCTTTTTGGCCTCTTCACGAAGACTAGCACATTTCCCAAAATTGCAACGAAAACTAGCATAACTCACGACTTTGAGCCGAATAATAGTAGGTTTCACAAGTCTATCACCAATACTAACATCATTTGCGAGTTTGCGTCGAATACTAGTACTATTCGCAAAATTGCGACGAAAAGTAGCATGATTCGCAGTCTTTTCAATTCGGCCGACCACACCAAGGTTTTTCTAATGTATTTTTATCTGCTTAATCATAATTTCGATGATAGATTGTCGAAAAACTGAAAAGTAATTTGTTACAAATAATTTTTATAAAAATTGAGTGGAAAGTAGAATATACAATAAGTATCTTTAAAAAGGTTCTTACAGGCGCGTTAATCTATTTAGTGCAAAAAGCCTTGCAGTTTCGTGCATTCAAAATCAAAGACCTTGAATACTGGAGGGTTTGAAAGAAAACAGCACTTGCAGAATTTTTTTGCACGCTATACTTTACTATTCTCCCCGACCAACAAAATGCACATCATTTCTGTTGAAATATTATTCTCAAACTTATATATAGATTGAGCACATTTTTTGAACTAACAAGGAGAGTGCATGACCTCCGGGAAACGGATTTTCGCAGGCATTGCAGAGTCGATTTCTGGTACCTAAAAATGAAGCCCAGTGATCATATTTCCGTCCAATGGTCCTTTTTTCTTGAGATATAGGCAATCTTATCTCAAATTTCCTTTATTTCGTCAAAAAATATCTCTTCTATTGACTGTCACATTGCAAGTATTTGACATACGAAATCTAGGAAGAAAAATTATAATAGTAGACAGTAAAAGCTGAAATTTTAGCTCTGATTCGTTAAAAAAATATTGATTTTTCAGAAAGTTACAAGCAATCAAAGATAGCGTAAGAAGAGGGTTAAAAAATTTGTCTTCGTTTTAACCAATTAAATGAATCGTACACTAAGAGAAATTACTTACAAGGAGAGTGCACACCCTCCGGGAAACGGATTTCCTCGGGCATTGGAGAGTCGATTTCTGGTACCTAAAAATGAAGCCTAGTGTGCCTAAT
>JAPYZO010006041.1:0-10049 GCA_030522905.1 Torymus flavipes | reverse complement strand
AAATATTTTAAATCTTACGAAAGTTGAAACAATATGAACACGTTTTTCGGTAAACGTATAAATTTCAAAACCATGCGAAAAACCAAAAGAAAGCCATATTACCTAATTCTGAAACGATTAGCATAACAATAAAGATAATCCAAAGGTATACGATAAAAATCAATTAACTTGAGGAATAAGTATACTATCGACAGTTTATTAAACAAATCTTCCCCGCGGGCGCTCTAAAGATACGCATCGCGCTTCGCCAAAGATCATTTACATATGATTTACGATCCATTAAAAAAGAGCGACAAAGGCTCTATAGCCCAGGAGAAAGGCCGGCAGAATGGAAAGAAAACACAAAGCGCGCCGCGTAACTCCGCGAGTTCCGATTCCGGCCCGGTGTTCTAAGCCCGCTATACCTCCCGCACGTTGCCTAACTGGCATTACGGCGTACGCGCGCAACTCCTTTACCTTGACGGCCACGCACATACACATACTTTTAACGCAGAAAATGCTCGCGCGCCGAACCGCTGAATTCCACGGCTAAAGCGCGCCTCAAAAGCCCCGCACGCGTGCGATTATGAATTTCCAACGCCTTCGTTTTCGCCTCGACGCTCTCGCGCGACTATTATTTCAGGCCGACCTCGTTACGCCAAGCCAATGCGCAATTGGAGAATATATTAAATTACGATTGTTGTAATGGCATAGCGGCGTGTCGGCCGATTGAAGTGCCGCGCGCACGCGCCCCTCGTGTATATACTGTTTCTTTTCGCACGCGTTTTTAGGTGTAGTTTCGAGGGAGATAGATAGAGAAAGAGATTTTCTTAGCATGTAGGAGAGCGGGTTAGAGGTAGGCTTTGAGGGGAGTAGGTCAGTGGCAGTTTGAAAGAGACTTTTGCGTTATTTTTACGGGCACTGGTAATACATGGGTATAACTTAAAAGTAATCGTTGTTGTGCGCTGTAGTTTGGTAAATTATTTTGTGTGGAAAAAAATATTCTTATTCTTCTATTAGATATTGGATTTGAAAGGCAAAATTAATTTTAAATGTCAATGTTTATCTTTTATCTTTTTAATCACAAGATCAAATAAACATTGTCTGGGATGTTAACGATTCGGAAAAGAGAAATAATTTTGTATATGCTCAGCGGGAGCTGTATTCTTTTTTTTTAGAATAAGTCTTCATTATTAAGCAAAATATGAAAAATATCACAGATAAATCGCAATATTTAAAATGTCAAAAAAAGAAATCTCACAATTCATTCGCAAAAAATATGTAGCAGTATAAGAAAGAGATGAGTATTGCGCGGCATATGCAGTTCTTTTTATAATGTTAATCCTATTTTCTCGAGAAATTTTTACAAAAATATACGAGTTTTAAAATTTTCTATACGTTCTTAAGGAATTTCTGAGGACGTAGGCATCCTCCTTAACATAACATCCAGTGGCTTAGAATTCAGTAGAAAAGGACAGAACTGGTAAGACATATTTGGTGAAATACCTTACATACCTTCTTTTTCGCTATGTATCTAGTATTTTATTTTGTGTTCTTGAAATTGGCAAGACTAGTATACAAACAACGCATCTATTGTATAGATAATGCAAACCATAACAGACTATATGCAATACTAAAAACATATCTTAGATCATTAGGTTTATTCTTTTTTATACTATATCTATGCACGAAGTGCTGATTTCTGAGAAAAGATTATATTTACTATATAATTGGCACTCATATAACCAAGTATTATACTTTCAAAAGAGACTAATAGTGATAAAAGACAACAAAAAAATAATTGAACTTTCTAAATCAAACCCGATGTGACTTTCATAGATGGATTATCTTACATAGGAAATTACGCCGCTGTAATCATCAGCGTAATCGTTCATCCATTTGCGTGCTAAATCGTTGAGAATAAAAAACTGTCAAAAGAATTTCACCGTCAGCGCCAGAAAATTTCATGGCGTAATTTGATATTGAAATTAACGAGGTCTTTTGTTTAGCTGAATTTTCGGCGCCTCGACGTTGATTCGTTAAATGATGCGACGAAATAAGTTAGGTGGGCACATTAAAATGCCTTTGGTGCTGAGAAGATAATAAATAGCGTTATAAGTACTGTTGGGCGACAGCTTTTAGAACCACAAAAAATAAAAGTCATTATAGAGAAAAGAAAGCACTAACTAGCTATGTGAATAAAAGTAAAATGAAACTTCAAATTCACTCGTTATGTAATGAAAATATTTATATACTCTGCTTTTGTTTCATTCGCTCCATGAATTTTAAAGTAAAGGCTTTGATCTGTATTTTGAAGTCATTATAAAAGTATTACGAAACAGAAATACTACTCATAGGAATTAGATAATTTAGACGACGTACGGTATTTCAGAGGTAAAAGTATTTTCTGAAGGATATAATCTCTTTAGATGTCAAAAGCAAACAGAGCCGTTGCGTTCGACTTTCCATAAATTTTCGAAAAACTATATCAACACACAGCAGCAATATCTTCAATGTTCCGCATAAATATTTCAACCTCATCCATTACATAATTTTACCCGCAATGCCTATAATTTCATCGGCACAGCGTGCACCCTACTCACCTCTCTATTCGCTGAAAAATTTTTGCACAATACCTGGCGATCGCCTGCAAAATTTACTTTATCTCCAGCCAAAACGCGCAACATAAGCGAACTTTTACGGCGGAATTCCCCTTTACACACGTGTGCGTATTATACTGACACACATAATCGAGCCGACCGTTATAGGATCCCGCGCACGCGATACACTTTCGCGCTGGGGCGATTGTTCTTCTCACACTTTTGCGGCTGCCATAGCGAGCGCGCGGGCAATTATTGATGAGTTATGGTAATTCTAGCGTTGCCGAAACTCTCACGCGGCGCGAGAGCCATTCTGCGCTCGCGCGCGCCAGGTAATACACTTGTCAAGTCTAAGAAATGAGGAAAATTACGGCAGCGCTGTACGCGAGTGTGTACGTGTGTGTGTGTAGTACGCGAGTCGAAGACAGCCCGGAAAAAAGTGTGTAATACGGTTTTTCAGCGGACCGATTAGACTTAGGAAAATGGGCTTTGGACTCGGCAGTCGTATGTGTAACGATGCGATAAAATGTAGATTATGTGGTTTGGCTTGCATTAGCTATACCCTTTCCGCGTCCTTTTTTGCCGTCGTTTCTTGTGACTTGATTATTCACTTGTTATGTTTTAAGGCAATAATCGCTTAACAAATGAAGTAATTTTTGAGGCGTTTATATATGTTGAATATATACGAAAATACATCGCAATTTGCTAATGACTCTCTTTGGTTCAGAGATGGATGAATTTGTTGCGTAAGATAATGAGTTATCAATGAAGAAATGTTCAATTATATTTTTTGAAACGTCACCGTTGTAGTAATGACGAAAATAGGTATTTTGAATTGGCAAAGAATAACGTGAATTCCAATTTAATTTTTTTTTCCGAGAATATAGGTGTACGATGCAGTATTACAACGTGTAATTATATTTTCATATTCTACAAAACTGTAGTGCTGTGATAAAATCAACAAAAATTAAATCATAAAACATAAAACATATACTTCATTGAAACTTAAAAAATTTATCTTGGGAAATTTTATAATGCATAGAATGCGAGTAATTTCATAGTTCAAGGCTGAGTTTCAACATTATAACGGGTAGTATATAAATATAACATCGATAGTAAAAACTTACAGCTAAAAAAAATTCAAAATAATTCCCGTCATAAAAAAAATAAATTTTAAGTATGTATCTTGTACCTCCTTTACTCTATTGTGTTCTGCAATTGTATTAAAAGTAAAACGAGATAATATCTTATTTTAACAATTGGTTACTTCGTTTAATCAAATGGCAATAAGAAATCAATTATAAGCGTTAAAAACATAATTGAATATAACGTACTTAGATTGACTATCGTTTTTCATGCGGCGATCGATAAATCTCGTTGGATTATTAACTGGTATTAACTGGAGTACAAGTTCGAAAGATATTGAATTTAAAGTACGATGCCTCCGGCCAGGGATCTGACCGACCTTGAACGCGCAACCTTTGTAATTACCTTGATCGTATAATGAATCACGAATGGGACATATACAAGAATATTCTTCAACTTTCTCTGGAATAAAAAACAATTCCGGAAAATAGTTCCAGAATATTGAAAAATATTGTGTATAAATGTCCTTCTTTAGTAGAAAGAACCAGTCAAGGTAAGGCACCAGTTACATGCTACTGGTATTTTGGTTCGTTAAAATTCTCGTTACTCAAGATCGAATTGTCTTGAAAAATCTTTTTTGCATACAATGCGCAGTTTTACTTCGGCTGCACTTAAATTTTAATTTTAACCCCCGAGAAGCTGTAATTTGTTAACACTTTCAGAGGTAACCCTGCATATTTTGAAATTTCTTGAAGTTGAAAGCATTGAAAATTGAAAAGAAAAATCTTAAATATTATTATTGACACCAAAATAATAAAAATAAAATATTTAATTTATGAAAACCAAATCTCTTTTAAATATATTAATTAATTATATATTTGCAGATTATTAGTGAGTTTTTATTTACGAGATATTAAATGTCTTTAACTTCATTAGAGATTATAGTAAAAAGATCATTTTTATTTGTCAAAGAAATGTATGCCTTGGGTCATATACATATGTGTAATTTAATGCGTAATCTACAAGTTCTTAGGTAATAACGTGTAAAAGATTAAAGTATTCTGCAGCTTATTAATGGGACCTTATGACTTACGTTACAATGATACAGAAAGTCATTGTTGGTGTGGCGAAAAAGTTGTACAGCGATGCATTATGACAATTATGTCATTATAATGATAGTAGCAAAAGAAACCGACCAGACATTAATACAGTTCTATACAAAGGGTTACATGGCGAGTTGGAATGAAAGTAGCAATTTTCAAGCTGTATTTATATTTAATATTTAAAAATTTAGCTTAAAAAAAATATAAATTATTAATGAAAGATTAGTATACTACCATCAACAAATTTAAACTAGTTAACTCCTCGGTACACATCGCGAGGCAAAAAAATGCGAAAAAGTTATAAAAATGCCGAACGACGAAAAAATCTTACACATTTTCTTCCCAACATAAACAGAGCTGATAAACACACAGGCGGTAATAAAAATTTCCCAACGTCCTCTTTGACCCTTTTTCCAAGTAATAAATTAATGCAATATCCTACTAGGGGGGAAATTATGTGTGCATACACCCATGCGATCTCGGCGCGAGAACAACGAGCCCGTAAAAACAGACCTTTATCCTCCTCTCCCGCGATCCTCTGATTATTCTCCCGAAATAAATTCGCGCGCTCTTTGCAACACAGCAGCTGCGAAACGGCGCGTACATAGCCGCGGTGATAAAATCGGGCCGTTAACAGCTGCCGAACATTCGCGATCGATGCCAATCTATATCAAACCGCAATCGCTGCCGTCCTTTACAGCTCGCGCGCGCGGGAAAAGGTAGCTCGAGGACGTGACAGTGCAAATCCGGGAAAAGCGCTAATGCCGAGCATCGCTGCTCTCCGCGCAACTCGAGGGTGTGTTCGCTAAAAAGAGGCGAAGGACGCGAGAGAAAAAGTGTATAGTATAATAGAGCAGTGCGAGCGAACCGGTCAGCTGTGAGTGTGTGTGTATTAATATCCATACAAGAGCGACGTGTTTATTTGATTCGCCGAGGTTGCTGCAACTCCTCCGCATTTCTAATTGAATACACAGACTCGGCTGGCCCGCCGATGACCGTGAGGACCGAGCGGCTATCTCCGGGATCGATCGAGAAATCCAACTGGGCGTTTCCGCGTCGCGCGGGCTCTAATCGACGCCGTGCGGTCAGTAGTATAATATACGTGTATATTACGTTGCTCTGTTCCGAATAATGATAGGCGTCATTAATCACGCTCGAATGGTGCCACCGCACGGAGGAATTTTCGACTCTCTGTGCGCTTTGATTTGACGCAACCGCATTATTCTCTTTCGTAAACAGATGATATAAGGTTGTGGATTGAGTGGAGATATGCAACCTTTGCATTGTGCCGATAATTCGGCTGATTTCGTGATAGGAAAACGAATCTTAATGTAGGGCGTCCGAGTTGATATAGGCGTTAAAACTACATAGCTCGAAGAAAAACTTGCATATTTTTTTTTTAATGAAATTCTATGGCGTAACAGTGCTGTAATGTATAATTCAATATTTTCTCAACAATACTTCTAATCACAAGAATGTTTTCTGAACTTTGGGAGACGGAAATAAATCCAGATTTTAATGCGTGTTATATGTTAGATGTCAAAGCGTAGATTTATTCTAAAATTAGGCTGTAAATTTATGAATAGAATTATGTTGACCAATGTCACATTTTTTGTAAGATGTCGTGAATATTTATTTTTATCCCCGAATTTGATCTGATTTATATCGATTTTTTCAACGTTAGCAACACCTAAACTCGATAGTCAAAATTTAAAACTTCTCAATCATAATTCTATCAAATCCAATGATAAACGAGTTTCTTTTATTATTCAAACCGTTCGGAGCGTGGAAATTTTTAGAATTAAAATTCTATAGTGTAAATTCTTTTTACATCTAAACAATTTGCACCGTATTTTGCACTAAACACAAAAACAAGTAAGAACTCATCAAACCCCATAAGCCGAATCGTAAATCTTCCGTTACAAAATGCGCAAATTATAATATGTAAACGAAGCCAACGAAACGTCGGCAATTACCCCGTCGTAATAAACGAAGCCCGCGAGCTTAATAACCATGATTATCTCGAATGCGGTAAACAAAAGACAATATTTACGAAAGCTAAAGAAGGTGGCAAGCGTAAAAAAGCAGCAGCAGCATGTATGCAAAGCTCGCGGCCACCGCTGGATTGACATTTATCGCCGGCAAGGCAAAACGATGTTAATTGCCTGCCGGCGCAGCGGCGGCTGCCTTGCCGCTCTGACCTTGCGTAGAGTTGCTTTGTGAGCAAGAAGGGTTGTTCCCCGACCGAGAGATAAAGTCAAGTCTATCAGGACGGCAATACGTGCGCGCACGAGAACGGGCAGACGTCTCTCGGCTACTGCTTTGTTTTTGCCGTCGCGGCTAATGCGCGCGCCCAAGCTAAATGACTGTGCTACTATAATATATACATGCTTGCTGCTAGTCCACGGACGTCATTTTCTCGTACCCTTGAGTGTGTTTTGAATGGAAGGGCGCCGAGGATAATAGAAACAATTTGATTGCTGGAGGAATATTCAAATACAAAATGATTCGATAAAGTTATTCTAATTTTGAATGAATAGACTGTCATTGAAGAAATATTTAAATCGCATCAACTAATAACAGTAAATTCATTATATGTATTAAATATTAATCATTCTGAACTGTAGAATATAGTTTTACGGATCTAATAATTCCATAAAAAAGCTATAATAAATGTATCGTTAAAAATTTGACGATAGAGAAAAGGTATAACATAGTTCAACGTTTGTTTTTTTCTTGTGACAAATTATAGTTTTAATATATATATTTTAAAAAAGAAATAAGAAAATACATTGTTTTCCACGATAAATTAACGACAAATTATAGAATGAATAAATCCTTGAAGCATCAACGAAGTGGTCACTGATTAAGACGTCGAACGTCTAATTTCATATCGTCCGAATATCCGCCTTTGTTACGCGCGCACGCGGAATTGAACCACTCTACACTCTGCAACGCCACCGGTATAATTTCTATCCGCTGCGAAATACAATTTTAGCCTATAGAGACCGCAATTCTCGTATACCTTCGTAACGGCAAAACTAAAGCGCGCGCGCGCACGCGTATATGCGCATTTCGCTAGGGATATATTATTAGAGTAAGAATTGAAAAGGCCTAAACTGAAATTATATTTGTAACCATAGGGATATTATTTACGCAGCGCAGTAGCCCGAGTAAGTTTTTTGTGAACACTGTGGAAGCGAATATTTTTATATTGCAACTGTTACTATTGCGTAATAGTACTATGATAGTTTTGATCAAAAGTATTGAATTCTTTATTGATTTCTCAAGGAATCCACACATATTCCACACTATTAAACCAATCTCAAATACGAATACCTTAAATCTATCAATACTACTAACGCAAAATATTAGTAGAAGTTTTACTTTTTTGTAATAATAATAAGATACATTAATCTTGAATATCATAATGTATTAATTAGAAAATCTAATATATAGCAGGAGATAAATTTGGTAATCACAAAAAAATTAACTAACGTCAGTGTTATTTTACAAAAAGACATGCCACTTACTTATCTAGATCAACGGATTTCCGCATTCTTATATTCTTGCATATTGATTTCTTTTTGATCAATGTCGCATTAGTCATTTCGAAATATATATACACACGAACACACAATTAAAACATAATAAAAGGAAAAGAAATTTTTTCTTCAAATACGTGTTTATTTTTTGCATAATATTTAGTGTAAAAATGTTTTATGGCACTATTGTTTAATTCTTCTACAGTATTATATTATGAAATAAAATATACAAAGATCTCGAAAAATATGATACAATTGCCTAAACCCTAATTTTGTGAGAAATAACGCAATAGAATTATTTTATACCAGTGTAAATAAGATAATAAATAAAGCACGTTACTGAAATGAAGAAGAAACAAATATTTTGAAGTTTTATGAAATCATATATCCCTACATCACTTCGGGGAAATAAAATAAAAATATAAAATCCTTTCTTAATAAAAAGCCCATCGCGGATATTATTAATTAGTTCCTCTTGTGAAATTCTTTAGATTACAAATTTGTTACCTTTAATTCCATCAGATAATATGATAATAAGCATGAGCTATAATTTTATTGTACGAACACTATTATACCTTTGAGCTAATCACACGAACTAATTGCGTCATACATTAAAGTATTTCAATATATACCTTCGAATATCCTGTCACAGACTCCTGCGCTCACAAAACCATCAAGTTCTTACAGTGACCCCAAAAGAAATATCCACCGAATTAATAAAATCGATACATTAATATCCCGATTGCGCCAAATTCGATGCAAATGTAATCCGCGCTGCATATACGTATATCTTTCTGCACAATAGCCACACGGCGCTGTAGTTATACACGCCCTACATATGTAAATCGCCGCGCCACGCGCTAAGCCTATCTCGCAAAAACAATATCCACGCGCGGCGGCCGTAATCATCAATCTCCCGACAAAATCAATATAAAGTTTCGACACCTGGAAAAATCTCTCACGAGTGGTAGCGCCCGTAATAATCGCTTCCAATAATATCGGAGCTGAAATAAGGCCTAATTAAAAGCGTGTGACGTGTATATGCGCGCACGGTCCCGACCCTGAAAAACGCTCTCACAATCTCCGCAGAGGATCTGATATATGGGACGTTTTACGTCGGGCGCGCGTGCTACTGCTTTGAAGGAAATTTATTTTTCCTATATACATTACAATATTACATGGTGGCGGATGCAAAAAAGCTATTATATATGCGTATTAATTAGGCCGATTATTTTTAGGAGGTGGGAATGGCTCGAATAAAAAATTCTAATTATGAGGGATTTCTGTGTCACTGTTATGGGATTTCTGTGTCACTGTTATAAATCAAACAATTATACATCGAATAATATTACATGCGAGTCTGCAAAGGAGTATTTTAGTTGATGTATAATTAAGCTAATTAAAGTGCAACCTTGTATAGTTTTCGAAACGTATAGTTTTCTAAACGCTGATACAATAAATTGGCCATTTAATCAGGTACATTATACTTTAATAAAAGGACACGTATCTATAATTATCACTGACATTACTGATGCGAGTAAACGAAATATTCATTAAAAAAATATTTATGACCACAGTATATGTATTGAATTGTGACTTAAAAATTTATAATGAATAGCCTGGAGGGGTCATACTTATAGTAATTTTTACGGTAAGATTTGACCTTCGAAATACTTCATTTTTATTTTACCTGAAGCTATATTTGATTACGTGTTATCCACTTGTGTCCATCTTAT
>JAPYZO010006037.1:0-10103 GCA_030522905.1 Torymus flavipes | reverse complement strand
TTTTTAGTGGGGTGGTGCCGGACATGGCACTGTCGCACACACGGGAAGTCTCCGCATAGCTTCCTACGGTGCCGCTAAGGCATTTTTCACCTCTTCGGAGAAAAAAAAAAAAAATAACACACACACACACACACACAGACACACACACACACACATACATACATACATACGCACAGATATTTTTTTAAAAACGCATATTTCGACTCAGGGAGCTCAAAAATGTCGAAAATCATCGAAATCTGGGGGTCGAAAAATTTCGCCGTTACCAAGCTTTCTCTTTGAGAAACCAAAAAAGGAACACTTCGACCTGTTACTTCTCCTTCCCTCTTGTTCCACTGTATCTGTACGTTTTCGACTGAAGTTTAAAACTCAAACCTGTGTTAAGGGCCTAAGTAAATAAAGTTACCATGTAAAAATAATAGCAAAAATTAGCAAAAATAATAGCAAAAGGTAATTGCAATGATGATAATAATAATGATGATAATGATAATAGCAATGATGATAATGATGAATTATACCAAATACTTTAATAATTTTAATATTATTATAACGTTTTCAACAAAATTGTATTATACGCAATATGTAATAAAAATGCAATAATATACAAGAAATAAATTTTAGATAAAAGTTGACGAATCAGATACGAGATCAGATAAGTATAATACATAAACTATGTCAAATTGTACATTTTTATATTTAATGTAAAGATGATTGATTCTTTGTACTGTTTTTTCAGATATTTATTTTTTTTAAGCGTATAATTATATTTAATTTGTGGACGAATAGTATGGAAATTTCAGAGATAGAAAACTTAAAGAGAGTAAATATTAAATAACAATCCATGATCTTATTAGTTAATCTACAGGATGGTCCCACAGACAACAATCAAAATTCTTATTTCAAGAAATTAGAATTAGAAAGAAGGTTTATAATGGATGTGAGTATAAAGTTTTTATGTACATAATAGAAAATAGATTAAGAAAAATGTTATGTTTATGATTACGCTTTGTAATGATAAATAATAGGAATCTAAAAATAGTAATTCTAATAATAGCAAATAGAAATCTAGTCATTTATATGTTTGTTGTTTTGATATTTATACCTATAATACAGTTTTTCTTTTCGATGTTCGTAATATTGTAATTATGATTTTTTGTTGGATGATAATTAAGAAGAAATAAAAAAATCAATAGAAAATGATTATTATCAAAAATGTAATTATTTATTGTAACTAAGCATACATTTTTGATGAAGCTTCATATGAAAAAGATTGTTTGAACTGAACAGAGAAATAGCCTGATCAAATAGTAAAGATAAATTAACATGATAACTTCAATCGACTAATTTTTAATTTACATTTTCACATTGTTGCAGAGATAATGTAAAAAGCTATATATTTAAACAACAAAATAAAACTCATTTGAACTAATAAGGTCAAACGTTAAATAAACAAATTGAAAAAGAAATTAATTATCTTCCAGATCATTTATCTTTCGTCTGGAATAGGAGCAAGCACGATTCAAATACTTATTTATTTTAGCCAATTCAAGGAACCTGAATTTCTCCGGATATCCAGGATCAATCAGAAATTGACTGAACATTTGGTAGATAACATTGATAACATCACCAGGGATCTCCTCATAGTCTTCACAACCCTTTACTTTTTTAACGCAACATTTGGCCAACTTCTCGTATCCCATGATCGCATAGGCTAGTTGAATCACGAAGGGTCCTGGTTCATTAATCATAGAAATTTTGCTGTAAGCTCTTTCAGTTATCCATATGGTGTTTCTCTGATTTAAGTAATAGCGATTTTCAATATGACCACTATTCTCAGCTGTAATATTACATAAACACTTATTGAGTATAAATAGAAAACACAAGATAATTGATGAAAATTAGTATGTCAGTTCAACAAAAGAAATTATTGAAATCTATACATGTACTATAAGAATCAAAGTAAAATATTTAAAGATTCTCCAACATTTTGTATACAAAATAATATTAAAATTTAACATTATATTTTTTAAATCTTAATTCATAAATTTGATGAATTAATAAAAGCATTCAAAATAAGATATTAAAAAATTGTTGGGTAAGATAAATGTTATTTATACTAAAAGAAAAATTAATTTTCCAAGTAATGTTTAACAGTACTAGTTATTTTATAGAAGAAATATTGATGAGGTTATCGTTTTAAAAATAAATCGAAAATTTTTAATTTTCATGAAGTCAGTATTATTTACCTGATCTTACTGCATTTGTTCCTACAGGAAGTAGATTATTGTGTTGAGAACTTGGTCCATAATTAATTTGACCAGCTGAATGTGTTTTATAAAATTCACATCTTTGCATTGATCTTTGCGTGGAAGATTGCATTGAAGAACTCATAGAAGGTTGCATTGAAGAGTTCATGGAAGAAAATTGGATTGACATATTATTGTTTCTCCTAAGATCCTCGAGTTCCTTTTGTAATTTTGCTAGAGTATCTTCATAAGATTTAATTTTTTCGGTTGGAATTCTCTGCAACTAAACACACAAAAAGTCTAATAAAATTTTTAATAATGATTATAAATAGAGACATTGTTTACATAGAAGCTTAAGTGACTGTTACAAAGATTAATATAAATTCGATCATAAAGTTCAAATTAACGCATAAAATATTATGCTTACCTTTTCAGTGTTTGCACTAACTCCAAAAGATTCGTTCATGTCGTCTGTGGTGTCTGTTCATGACTATCTTCAGTTGTTGTTTCATATTGGTTAAGGTTACAGTAGATTTTTTAGTGGCTTGCAGTTTCCTTTCTTTTTTTGTTGCACAAACATCGAATCTTCCTTGGGTACTTTTTGCCGAGCTCTTTCAGATTTTGTAAGGACAGTCTTTTTTGTTTCTAATGAAAATTTGAATACACAAAAATTTGTATATATTGCATGTAAGAGCAACAAAATTTCATTTAGAATTTTATAATAAAAAAAAATACATGTAAATACATGTAAAAAAACAACTATTGAATTGCATCTTATTTTAAATTAATTGACAATACTTCTTCATATTTTAGCAGTTAAAGAGTACTTATTTTTAAATATTTAAATTTCAACTCACTTCCAATGTGAAGAATCTGACACTTACAATTTTTACCATCACTGTCTAAATATTAATAAGTCCTTTTAGCACCTTCTTTGTCAGCCAAATAATCGTCCACATTAAACTCCAAAATACTTGACGTGTTTACAATTAAAAATTTCTTGCTTTTCTTCTCAAAAATTGAGGCAAACATGATGTCTTCCTTCATTCGGCGAGTCTTTGTAATAAATGTTGTTTCTGATAAATGAATTCAAACGCGTTTCTCGGCAACCAGCATATATAGTTGTAAAAAAATTTGAGAATTTGGCCAATACTTCAGTCATATTAAAACTCCAACTTCACATCATTATGACACAAGCAGAACCTGAAAATATAGTATTTATTTTGCGTAGCATCTGTCGGATAAAATTGCCCTTAATTGCTTATGCTTTCATATTATGCTAGGTTTGATTTAAAATTTCAAACTTGAATTCTGTAAATGTACATAAACAAATAGCATGTTCATATAATACTTGTTATACATCAATGAACACATTGACGTAATACTTTTTATATTCATGCCAGCATATTTCTCATGAATGTTGATATACTTTATTTCATTCAAACAGAGTAATACTTAATAATTTTTATAAATAAAAATATAACTTTATTTGAATTTTATACTTAACTTAAGAAATAATCCTCATTTTATCACTGAACTTCTTTATTTAAACATGCACTCACTGTAACAATGTATTGATATTTACACATGGTAAATAAATTACGCTCGTCGTGTGTTCTGGTGTCAAATAGATCCAGTTAAGAGCAACCCTGACACTACCATTGTTGTATTTATATTTATGATACAATTTACATAAAAACCATAGTTTTATATTTTCTAGCATTTGGACATCTGTGTGTACAGATGTGATGTAGAATAATTCATTTTATATAATGAAAAAATAAATTGTTATACTTTACTTTTATTATAAAAATGATATAATATGGATATGTAACAACCATAATAATATAACTTAAACAGCGAGAAAGGAGTAATCAAGTAAGGAATAAACTCATATATATCTTAAACATTAAAGTAAATCATGAAAACAAAAAGAAATAATAATTTTTAAATTCATACAATAGGTACAGAGATTGTACATTTGCTTAAATAATGAAAATAGGACCATATTTAAGATATTTGGATCCAGCGGGTACACAAAAAGTTCCAACAACCACAATTCATAATCGAATTTGGAAATTAATAGATGATCAGGTATTATTACTAAATTTATAAAAGATTATATAAGATCGTTTCTATGCAAGACAGATAACGCTAAACAAATTATCACTTTGCAAACGCCTTCATTTCTTTACGATTATCCACCTAGAAGATTAAACTTTAAACTTCTATGTGATAAAATCAATATGCCACGTCCTAATAAGGAAGTTACGGCACGAAAGAAGATTACTGTACACTTTTGGTATATGCATTTCCACACATTTGGTTTTCCACTCTCGTGCTGTCCTTTCTAGAATATTTTAGTACTTACAGACACAAAGATTGCACTAGTTTTCCGTGTAAACTTCACCAGATATTTCTCTGAATTTTTTTTTAGTAGACCATCATTATTATTTTAGTAAAATCAGGTTAGTTTTATTCTTATCTAAAGAATCGATTTCCAGCAATAAATATTAATGTTAGTTTTTAGCAACTGCTTTCTGTTTTAGATATTGAAGTGAAAATTTAATATATTAACATATAGTCTAAATTTTAAGTGATCTTAAGAAACTTCATCTTTGACAGCGACAGAAATAAAGAAAAACAATACAATTTAACAACTTTTTCAAGTTTAAGTTTCGTAAGCTTGGACTTCTATTTTCATTCTTTCTGTAATCATGTCATTGGCTTCTGTAAAGATCTCACATTTAATATACATAATTATTCATTTATTCTGTCCCGTGTAATTATAGATTCTAATATAACAGCTATAAATCCCATGTGCAGTTCAAATTTAATGTATGATTTATACTTTGTCCCTTGATTAGATAATAAATTTTCTGGCTATCAGACTTAGACTATCAGCTAGAGTGATTGAATTATGAACTCCCAGCAGTCTCTACTTCAGCTGACTGATATACTGCATCAGTTGTGTGGCGTGTTAGCTGAATATCTTTATTAAATTGTACAATTTAGCATTTTATGAACGAAAAAGGCGTTCGACGCAATCGACATAATAATCTTAAAATAATTATTATTAATTATTAAAATAATAAATATAAATAAATAAATAAAAAAAGTAAAAATTTCTCAAATTAAGTATTAGTAACTTGACGTGGTGAGAGTGTCATAATTTCAAATTCGGCGCGTTAGGGCTTAGGGCGCAATTATATTCATATACGTTCCGAAAATTTCAACGGATCGCATTTTAATTCATCTTGCACGAATGAAAGTAACTGAGAAATAGCGCCTGTCATCCAATAGAAGATGAGATTCAATAAGACTGTTTCTTTTTCTTCCTCCTTAAAAGGAACAAGTCTTTCTAAAGCTTGCTTGCGATTGACTGTTATCTATTATTCCTCGTTGGTGTTCTTTCTTTCGTACAGAGCCCTAAAGGAACACCGTGGAATAACACGTAACAACCAATCACAAGCAAACTTTAAAAAGACTTGTTCCTTTTAGGTATGAACAAGCAGGAACAGTCTTATTAAATCTCGCTTTCTGTTAGCACACAGGCGATATTCCCCAGTGTACCTTCATTCATGCAAGAGCTCTAACTCAGAGCTCTGTTAAGGGCCTCACGAAAGAAACATCTTTCTCGCTCTCAAATGAGTTCCATTGAATTTTTCGGAACGCATGTGATTGCGCCCTTAAACTTTTTATACGTAAAATATAAGACTGTATCTACAACAGAGTGACAATGGACATTTGATGAGTTGATCCATCAGGCCATTACATATTTCATACAATTGTATGGTTGTGTCTACAATAAAATGACAAGCATGAAGTTTCACTGACACAGACGTTTGTAACGGTCTGTAATCTCATACAAATTGTAGAGAACGGATAATTATCAACTGCAAAAATATATACAAAATACGACAGGTATTAAAAGTGAGTTTCGTATATTTTTTCGCATTCCTACGCTACAGTTTGTATCACATAATAGGCGTCACAAACGTCTGTGCCCGTAAAACTTCACGCTTGTCGCTCTATTGTAGGTACAATCTATGTCCCAGACATTAACTAGCGTTTGATTTTATCCTCCTCTGCTTGTTGAAGTAAAATCAAGAACATGAATGATTATTAGCTGGCGAATACAACTCGTATGAAACACTATCATCTATGATGGATAAAATGTCAAACTCTTTATCTGTTGTAGACACAGCCTAAGAAATTCTTTTTACGGACCTTTCTGCATCATAATACCATGGGATGACGGTCGTACATACAGATCTGGAAACTTCAGTGATAGGGGGTGCTCCTATTATTGGTAAAATTATTGGTGATCTCAAAACCGGCCGAAGAAGAATTTTTTTTGTGATTTTCCGAGGCAAAAAGGGTGGGTTATCGGAGTCGCGCGATACTTGCATCATTTCTATTGTTTTGGTAGCTGCTGTAAATACTAGCAAGTAAAGTTATTGGCGATCTCAAAAACAGTTCAAAAAAGGGTAATTCAGGGTGTTTTGAGGTACTTCCATCGTTGATAATTTTTCTGTAACTATCCTGCATGCTAGAAAAATGCCAACAATAAAATTATTGGCAATCTCAAAAACCGTAAAATTAGAATTTTTTGCTATTTTCCGTGGCAATAGTTGATGGTTGGATGTTTTCCGCGGTACTTGCATAGTTGGCAAGTATTTTTTTGCTACACCGGATGCTAGAAACTGTATTCCAACAATAAGAGTGATTAAGAGGGCGGTTAAGGTCATCGACGGTACTTGCATCGTTCGCAGTTATTTTATAGCGACCCCAGATGCTACAAAAGGTATCCCAACCATAAAATTATATGCAATCGCAAAAATTATAAAAGCTAAATTAGATTTTTTGGGATTTACCATGATTAATGGGTACTTGCATCGTTGCCAATTGTTTTTACTCTGAGTGCTAGTAAATGTATCCCATCAATAAAATTATTGGCGATCTCTAAAGCAGCCAAATAAGAATTTTTAGCGATTTTCCGGGGCAATATGGGTGGTTGGTTGTTTTTCGCGATACTTTCATCATCCCCAATTTGCTAATCGACTTCTGCTAATGGGCGTTACATTATAATCGGATAATAATGTTTATTTTGTTCCTTCATATTCGTACCTATATCCACACGTAACACTTCCAGGGCTTACAAAATCGACGTCCCAGTCGATGAAATGAGACTATTCTTTATCTCTTGTGGGTTCTGGTACAGTTTAGCTGTCGACCTCTTAGTTGGGCGCCAAAATGTTATGGGTGAGCTATCGCAACTTTTAATAATAAAAAATGACGGACCCTGGATTTGAACCAAAGCCGCCGACTCTCGAGTCAGAAACACTACCAAAAAGCCACGGTTGCTACCTGCCGGACTGC
Organism: Torymus flavipes; assembly: GCA_030522905.1. Lineage (NCBI taxonomy): Eukaryota > Metazoa > Arthropoda > Insecta > Hymenoptera > Torymidae > Torymus > Torymus flavipes. Next base: position 2,475 of record JAPYZO010006037.1, on the reverse strand, counting down.
TGCTAATCGGTGTTATATTGTAATCGGAAGCTTTGCTAATTTCTTTTTTTTTCATATTTGTAGTTGTATCCACACGTAACTACCCTGCATGCTAGCAAATGTTTCCCATAAATAAAATTCTTGGCTATCTCAAAAATATCGATTAGACTTTTACTTTGACGTGAGCTCAGGGTCGGCGAGAGCAAGAGAGTAGGAAAATAAAAGGAGTTAGGTATAAGGTAAATAAATTGATGACAAATAATTAAGGTAAAGAAAATAAATATTTCGGAACGGTAGAGCGATTGTGAAAAAATATAACAGAATAAAAGAGATGTACGCGGTCGCGTTCGCGGTTCGCCTCGCGCGAGATCCTCGTGGAGGGGGAGTCCCTCACCCTTTCCCCGTTGACTCCGAAACGTATTTCGGAGTCGTCCCTTTATGCCCAGGCGCGGACGATGTCCGCGCTAGGTGAGGGAGCGGGGGACTTCTTTTGCCAAGAGCGACGAAGTCGCTCGCGGCGGGAGTCAGGTGAGGTCCTCCCCGAGGGAGAACCTGGCAGAGGCTCTATGCCAGGAGGTCCGCCTTCCGCGTTGCGCGGATAGCGAGTGCGCTCCGAAATGTTTTGACTTAGCAAAACACCTCGGTGCGAGTCGGGGGCGATCAGCAGCGCTCGCTAATTGGCTGCCGCAAGGCGGTGTAAAAAACTGTGCAGATCGGCTGCAGCTTGGAGTTGCGCTGTCGGACCGCTCGGTGCCCCCCCCCCTCCCCTCCCCGGTTAGAGGGTACGGCCCGTCGGCCGAGCCGAGACGCGAGCTTCTCGGAAGCTCGCGGAGAGCGTCAACTGTCGTGGAGTTCGGGGAAAAAAGTCAGCTCGAAAATAAAATAAATAAAAGAGAATAGTTCGCAACCGTTGCGGACGTCAACTTGTCATTCACATCATTTTCTTTCATAATCATAATTTTTTTTAAGTTTGAAATTTCGCTGGGCTCGGCCGTTGCAAACTTCAATCACATTATATCAAATATATATTTGTACATGTACATGCTGGCGAGCGCTGATACTCATCGAAATTAAATCATATCTTTTGCATTGAAAACTTCGCGTAAGATGATTTTATTATTAATATTTTATTCATCCTTTGATTGAAGGATTAATGTATTATATTATATGGCTTTTTTCTTTATAATTTGTATTATGGTTAACGTGTTTTACAAATCTTGATATCAGTTTAATTTTATATTTGAAGTTACGTTATTGATGGGTATCTACATTATTTCAATAAAATAAATATTTTACTTGCAGTTACCACAATACCAAAACTTAGAGAATGAACATATTAGAAACACTAATACCTTTATTAGGACAATTGAAAATCCATATAATGCATCAGATGGAGTATGTTATAATGGTAAAAAAAATCAATTATCAAGAATTTGTAAGTAATAAATACTCCAAAGGTTCTAATAAATTTTCTAGAATAACTCATGTTACGTTAGTACAACAATAAACAATACTACAATTTTGGATGATAATTAGCTTTTTCAAAATTTATTTTTGATTTAAATCGTATTGGTACGAGAAGTAGCACAATTTTTCTGCGAAAATTAGCACGTTTCAACTTCGCGGTGATGATGAATTTCTGCAGTAAGCTATGCAGAAATTCTGTAGCAAGCTACACAGAAATTCTGCAGTAGGCTATGCAGAAAATTCTGCAGTAGGCTTTACAGAAATTTTGCCGCAAGCTTTGCAAAAGTTCCTCATGGTTCCTTTTTTATTTAGCCAATTCTAAACTTTTTTGAATTTATTTTCCAACAGAATATTACAAATGTTTACAAAATATATATATGTTATATAGGCAGCATTATTCATGCATATAGTTGAAATGGCTAATTTGGTTATACGTAAACGATTAACAATTTAATATTATATCTTTTTACTAGAAATGTATGTTTACTAGAAATGTATGTTTATACTAGAAATGTATGTTTACTAGAAATGTATGTTTACTAGAAATGTATGTTTACTAGAAATGTATGTTTACTAGAAATGTATGTTTACTAGAAATGTATATGACATATAGTTATAGTAATCGTCGTGCTGCACATTAAAAGAAACACATTAAATTCTTTGTTCTTTAAACGATTTGTACTACTATAGAATACGCTCTCAATAGTGATAGTCATACTAATATTGACATTTCGTATGTTTGGTAATTTTTCCAAACAAGTGTGTGGTTGGTTAAAAAGTTTCTTTGCTCTGTCTTAAGGTGGCTTGGGAGGGTCCAGGAGACCAAAAGCTATGAATATTTTTTACAAAGCTTCATTTACACATTCCAATCTGCAAACTAATATGGCAGGAAACCGGGTTCTTAACATTACGAAAAAATTGTTTGTTACTAAATTTCCATTGTTGCATAGGTAGATTTTGTCCATTAAAAAAACATTCAATAAGTAGAGATAATCTTTTTTGTTTTTCATTCAATTTTAATTTGCAAGG
>JAPYZO010006035.1:0-12688 GCA_030522905.1 Torymus flavipes | reverse complement strand
TTCTCGTTACGTAACACACACGGCCTGCAGTACGACAGTGACTGGGAACTTTCGAAGCTCGCGTCGGTGAAAATTAAACATTAGCATGTACAAAATTGCTGTTACTCGTTGTGCCAGCCGTTTTATATAATATACACATCCATATTTTATTACGTATACAAAGATATATTAGAAGTATAAATATTAGAATCAGCGAAACCTTGAACGAATATACGACGGTTGATGAAAACTGCCGTGAAATTCACTTTATCTCGTAAACATTTATGCCTCCTCGCGTTAATTTTATTGTGCGCCACGGTAATTCATCCCAACCGCTTAACAACCTTGACTGTATGCTATATTGTTATATACATAATCTTCGCGAGTAAACCGCGATCCCCTCTAAAATTTTCAAAATCTATAAAAAAAAAGCAAACCAACGATTCCCGAACCTCTTATATATCACCCACGAATCAACCGATCCTCATAGCTTACTCCAGAACCTGCATCGCTGCACAGTATGCACCGCGACAACGAATCCGCCGGAGCGTGGCGCGCGCCCATTGGATTCGCCGCCTCTCGCACACATATACGCGCACCCTCGCGTGTGTAATCTCTCGGCTCGGTTCTATCTCGGCGAGCCCGCTAGCGAGCGTTGCGCAATCGCCAATAAACGAGCAAGGTCGCGCGCGCCTGCAGCATAGCGGTCTACTCGTATGTGTATATAAGTTGACGCGGAGCGGGAGGCGTCATATCGCGCGCACCGGAAACGAGCCACGTGATGCAGTTGGGATTTCGGTGAGAGGATCGTGAGGTTTCTATATAGCAGCGTAGTTTGTAGCCGGTCGTTGTGCCGATTTTTCTTTCATTCGAGGGAAATGGTACAGGAAAACGATCGAGCTGCTATTGTTTCGAGTCTCTCTTTTTGCGTGTGCGATATAGATGCAGGGCGTCGTGCATGAGTAGAGCAGCGTTGCTGACATAGTTTTCAGGTCGCAGAGGTGACGAATGTATATATATATATTTTAGATTTTCAAAAGTATAAAGTTGAGCGTGTGGATTTATTACACTTACGATATAATTTAATTTTACGTGTGTTACGCGTACGTGTCAGCTTTTGACGGTCGCGGCGAGAGAGCGTCGATAAAAGTGCACCGAGGAGCGATACACACATATACAACGAAATAGAATATATAAACTTGAGCTGGCATTAATATTAAGGCGCGCCAACTGTTTCAACCGATATATACCGCTGCGATACAGTTTCGTAACTCCTTTACTAGGAATCAATTATTGTGCACTCGCTCATCCCTCTATTATATATATATATATCTACTGATTTATTTAAAATGCGCTTTTACCGATTGCGCAAAAGTATATACCATCTTAAAAATTTCGACGCTTCTATTACACTTTCCCAACCTAGCATACGTGCTGCAACCGCATCCACATCCGCCTCGTAATAACAGAAAACAAAGAAGGGACATAATACTACGGGCACAAAGAGAATCGCTCATATTAACCGTGCCTCATCGACTATGCATCGATTATAATAATCGCGTATGCCCGACACGCGTCCCCGCCTTGGAATGCACCCGCATCCTATATTATATGCACTGTGCACACACGATTTCGTCAAACCGCAGCACGCGTGGCTCGTTTTAATATAAGGTTAAGGTGCAGCAGCGCTGCGCCAATATTATCGCGCGCGTATCCGTGAACTTGGGCGAAAGCCACCCGCGCAACGCGAGAGAGTTTTGCTTCAAGCTGACGCAGAAGGCTTGCAGTCGGCCCGCGGCGGCCGCTTTGACTTCGGCTTGCTTCACTTGCTTGCGTCGCTCGGTCGTCGTTTAGTGCGGCAAGGGATTCGCGCTGAAATTTTGATGGTCGTGGGGAAAGTTGGAGAGTCCAGGTTGAGTGAGGTTATACGTGAGTTGTGCAGGAGGATGGATGATAACGATGATGATTCGTGTGGTGTAGGGTATTGCAGGTGGTACCTTTTGTTATGAAAGACATTTATAGCTATATGTATACTTGTGCTTTTGTTGTGGTTTAACTGTACTGTTGACGTTTTTCCTTTATTTTGGCGTTTTTTAAATTTTGATTATTATTTTCTTTACGTAGCATTAGAACGATGTTATGTATTTGGTTTTTACTATTTAGATTCCATAATTTTAGTAAACTTTGAATTTTTCGTAAAGAAAAAGTTATGAAAGCACTGCATATCGCAGTAGCATTAAACTTTCACAGTGACATTGAATAAACTTCATTGATATACCCGGAAAAAACTAATACTGTCCATTTATTGTCAAAAATATTATAAAAGTAATTAAGAGATTATGTGTTACCCAATGTTTCCCTGTAGCTGCATAAATCACATTCCCATAATTATAAGAAAAAATACACGTAAAAAAACAAAACGTTTAATGTTACATTACAGATTCAAATGACCTTACATGTTCCAACTATAGCAAACGCACGAAAGCTACGAAAGGAAAAGACAGCGGTAATATTCATGCCAAAAATAAAAGCTCGCGCGAGAAAGCTGGCGCTGGTTTTTCTCAAAATCTACGCAGCAAGAATGCGACAACAACACGCTGCGAAGGACGAGGCCAAGAGAGTCGAACGACGACGATGAGGTGCAGCACATCTATTCGATCGCGCTCGCCTTATGATGAAGAGGAGGCGCGACCGGCGTGTTGGCAGTGTGGTTAGCTGGTTGTGTGGCTTTTAGAAAGCACGACCGCTATCGGCACTGCAATTATGACGGTCGCGAATCAACGAGCTCCTGCTACTGCTATACTACACTTCTGCATAATAATAATCCGTCGTCGGCAGCTATATATTCTCGCCTTGTGCAATCGATGATCTACTTTTTATCGCGCCCGATGATGCTTGTGTATAATACATGTATGTGTCGTCGTCGTCGTTGTTGTTGTCGTAGAATTGTATAAAAGTTCGGTGGGTAAATGATATGACCCGACCGATGTTTGTACGAGCGAATTTTTCATGTTATAGTTGTCAGCTAATCGTGTATAATTAAAGATTGGCGTAGATTGATCTCAGAGTTGTGGGTCGATGAATAAGTAGCAAATGAGCTGCGATAAAGTAGACTAAACAATTGTTAATTATTAACTGGAAATGTATATTTTTAATTGTACGATAACAACGTATAAACTGTAACCAAAGTTTCTGATGTGCTCCGAAATTAAGGGTACACTGTTAACCGCCATCCCTTAATTTTGGAATAGATTAAGCCTTTTGTCTGTATATAAAGCTGTCGAGCGACGAACTAATGATGAATAATTTGTACAAGCTGGAAACGGCGTTGGTTATACATTGTACATCGAAATAACCGAGTAAATTTAATTTAAAGCTCTGTATACCTTTGTATTCTTATATTATGTTTGCTAATGCAGCAGTTTTTATTACTTTCTAAAAGGTAAGTTTTAGACAACAAGAGAAGAAAAACCTTTATTGATATACTATTGAATAATATAAAAGTCATGTAATATATACATATAATATAAAACCCCAACACTAATGTTAAAGTAGAAAATGCATCAATGATATCGACACACATCCATACCCAAACATCTCTAAAATACCAGGAGTTTCAATGAAATCGATTGACTCTCTCACGAGACGGCCTTTAAAGACGTACTCACAACCGAAAAAAGAATCGTCTGGTGCCGTTTAGCCGCATTGCGGTAACCCCTGCCGCGGCACCAAAGAAACAATAACCCCCGTTTGAAATAGCTTCTACCCCCCACATATTTATACACATATACATGTATACAACATCTCTCTCACTCTTCGGAGCTTTTATATCCGTCGAGTGAGAGATGTATAACCTTGCTCGCCTCATTTCTCAATCTCTCCTATCTATCTCTCATTGTTACAGATCGGCGTACGTGTCGTTCGGCGGATTGCTGATGCGGCTGCAGGGCGACGCTAACAACCTGCACGGCTTCGAGATCGACCAGCACATGTACCTGCTCATGAAGAAGCTCGCCTTCTAAGAGCTTACCCGACACCGACGCAGCTCCGGAAGCCAAATGCGCCAGAGGTGGCGGGGGAAGACGTACGAGTGATGCGCGAGAGTCAAGAAGACGGCAGCCGTCGCGACAATTCCAATCAATTTCGAACGTTTCTGCGGTTGCGCTCGTTACGTCTCGCTTCTCGCTACTCTGGCTGTATAGATACAAAGCTTGTGTGTTACCGAAGAAATGGAATTTGTAAAGTTGGTGTGATCACGTTGGATGGATAGCGTCCGATGTGATAGGAATAGGAATTTTGATATGGATTATACAGTTTGAATTATGGAAGGTTCTAGTAATGTTATCGTATTTTTTTAATTCCAGTCGATTCAGTTATACGTCGAGTATTGATCATTTTAAGTATCACATTTTTTTATAGATGATAAAGAAATTATAATCAATTTTCACTGCGTGAACGTAAGATTGTCGCATGTACAATGTTCAATTTATATTTCTATTTAGAACATAAAATTAATTTCCTTCTACAATTTGCATTTATACAAAACAGATTGTCGACAGATCGACGAAACCACCACAAAATGTGTTTCCTATGTAGCATAAACAGCCAACCTAATTGTTTTATACTCCTTTATACAAAAAAAAAAGAATAAAATAAAAGAAACTTTAAAATTATCTATACATTTATGTCAATATATATATTTCTTTTTTTTCATACATATAACATATACAACCTTCTACAGTCAATCATTGTCATCGCGCATAACTCAGCCACCTCGTTCTCAAACTTATAACAGTCGCATTTTCTCACCATCAGCCTACCGACGCGCGCGGCAACAAAAAAGAAATCGCTGCACCATTACTCTTCGCCGCCTGCGTGCAGTCGAGCGCTCGATGGGCGTTCCAGGCTCGCGCGCGCGAGAGCTCAACAATTATATTACGCGCGCCACGGCGATTTACATAATAAACTAATGACTGTACGACTTCTTCTCTGGGAGAGAACTTAAATCAACAGCGAACGTCGCCGCGCGCGGCAATGAAAAGGAAAAGACGAGGGACAAACGCGCGCCGCGCGAAGGGCGTCGCGCGCTAATAATTATCAGTTCGCACAAGCGAGCGAAAGAGAAAAAAATGGATAGCGAAATAAGAACGCCGCTGCCGCGTTAATTATGCGAAACGCGCTCGAAGATCTTCAAGAGCGCAAGGTGTGTTCGAAAATATAACCCGTGATGTGTGTACGCACACGGTGCAGCGACGGTGGCGTTCATCTATATTCATGAACGAGCCCGCCGCCTTTATTGGCGAAATCTATTAAAGCCTACGCGATATCATTAAGTATCTCTCAATCCCTGCGCGCCGGTGCCTCGTCGCTCCCTTTGTTCTCGCACAGACAAGTATTATATACACGCGAGCCTATACGGGCAAAAGCCCGCGAAATACAAATTGAGGTACTATCCCACATCGCTGCAGCGGCATTGAACAAGAATCGTCGTCGTTGCAGCGCGCGTGCGACGATGACTCTATGCTTTTCGATTGCATAAATACAATGCGTCGTTTTGCGGCCGAGCAAAGCGGAAAATATACTGTGGCGAGAGAGTCTCGAGCGGCATACCGATTGCTTTTTTTCCTTCTAAATTCATAAGACGAAAACAATTTGGCGGTTGTAAATGTATTTAGTGTTAATGTTTGATAGTGGCTGGCGAGGAATTGCATGTTGAAAGATGCAGGCGTCTCTGAAACTGTCACGAGCGCTGATTAAATTTAAATTTTAACGAAGAGCGCGGCGCGGTGCGTTGAAAATTACATAGCGCTAGATTCGTGCAGATGCTGATGTTAAAATCAGACTGACTTTTTCTCCGCACGTTTCCGCGAATGGTAACGCTAAAGTGGTCAATTTCTTGAAATTCCCGCTCTCAAGTCAGTGATTCATTCCAAGAGAAAAGTGGAAGTATTTTAATTTAATTGAACCAGCAGTCGTTTCAACCGAATGAATATACTCCGCTTAAGCTGCGGCTATTTTAATATTATGAATGAAAACGCTGTTCGCAAAGTGAAAATATTTTAATTTCGCGGTCATTAAAAAAGCACGTACGGATTAACTTTGAAAAGAATTAGTGTTTTGGATAAATTTAAATTTGCAAAAGATTTACGATAAAAAATGAAAATACAGAAATTTTTGGTAAAAAATTCTTTCATCGAATGAAACTCTGCACGAAACGTTTTTCCGACCCAAGTCCCCCACATTCAACTACATAAACGCGCGCTCGCAAGATTGACCTTCAAAGCTCGCCAACGCATCCCCGCATACGCAGCAGGCTCTCCAACTCCCTACAGCACTTCGCGCAATATTACCCGCTCGCCAAAGCTCTCTATCACACAAGCCCTACACAGCCGCGCTTTAAAAAGCGCGAGAGTCAAGAGAGCGAGCGCGTCGAGAGTATATGGTGCTGCAAGCGCGAGAGGGGAGAAGGGCGTCGCTAAACGAGCTAATTTATGTAATTAAACTCGCGACACTCGTGACCTTGTACGGCTGAATGCTGCTGCCTCGAGGCTGCGTAGGCGCGCTATATAACAGCACATCGCCAGCGCACTCTGCCGCTGCAACCAACATGGCGCGCGCGAGCTCTCTGGTTGCGTAACCACCCCCTCCGAGAGTACAGTAGGAGCAACATGGCTGCTATTCCGCTACTGCCGCTTAATAAGAGGCTGATCCTAAATAGATTGCCCCGATGACATATAATTCGCTTTTATCTGCTGCCGCCAGCTCTCGCCTGCGTTATGCAAGTGCAGCGGCAGAGAGCGCGCCTGTCTGCAGTTCGAGGAAGCTTGCGAGCGAACGAGCCGCTCTGAAAATCGATATAGGAGCCAAAGAGGAAGGGAGAGAGAGAGAGAGAGAGAGAGAGAGATGCACTGGGCGGTTCTCCAAAGCGGAGAGTGAGAGGAGGGATCCCACGAGTGCAGCCGACCGTGGAGCTTCGAAGCGAATCCGAAGGAGAGAAGGAGGGGAAGGTCCTGCGTCAGGGATGACGGGGAAGGGTGAAGGTCGAGATTGGGTAGTGTACAAGCTCCCGCTCTTTTTCTCGTTTTGGAGAACGATGAGGGATGGATCGAGAGATTGCGCTGACGCTAATGGCAACGGGCTTGCTGAGGCAAGAGAGAGAAATGCTGCGTTGCAGTGTACTGTTTGAATGGTAAATAGCCGGAGCTTTTTTGCTAGAAGAACTTATTATTTTTTCTTAATAAATATTTATCAGGGAAATGTCAAAAAGGTAGAATAAAACTGTTGATTAAATGTTATAAAAGATTTTTAAGTATTTGAATCAACTCGAAATTGTTTTCGGTGTCGTTGATGAAATAAACGAGTAATTTATTGAAGATATGCTATTTTCCGTAAAGTTGTTATCTAAGGCTTTTTACATTTTCCATATCTAGTATATAAAATGTGGATAAATAAATTAAATTATGTTTATAATTTCAAAATGGCTTTGCATTTTACGGTATTAGTAGTAGGTCCTCTTCTTCAAACTGTTACCAAACACTTTCAAATATATCCAATAAAATTATAATCAGTGATTTTTAAGAAAAAGACGCACAAATTAGTTTTATAACATTGTAATTTATTTTCTAATTTTCAAATTACATTTGTACTTACTCTAATAGCATAATTTATAACAAAGACTTTTAAATATGTCTTTCATTATTCAAATGCTAGAAATCTTGGAATTATTTTACAAATCTTTTCAAAGTATTATAAGAATATCTCATTATTCATTATGAAAATGTAAAATACTATAATATTGACAACGTTGAAATATTTTTCATTTAAACTTTACGGAAATATATTCTTTTAAAGCAAATTGACATTTGGTTATTTTGTTCATTAAAGCTTACAACTACAGATGGAATTTACAGTAGTAGCCATTAATGATACCGTATTTCGATATCACGCGCCACATGCCTACGAAATAGTTTCGTCTGTTCTATGTTTCATAAAACGTAACATAGTTAATTATACTGCAAGATATAGTTTCTGTTCATGTACCACCAGCACGATTATAAAGCAGACCTGCCTTGCGCATACGAATCAATCAATTAGAATAAAAAAAGATACTTACTACGCAACTGTAAGGTAGAACAATAAAAAATCTTTGTATTAAAACTCTCAGTGTCATATAGCATGATCGTAAAGCTATCTTTCGCCATCTATCGGCTCTCATCACGCCTGGCAATATAAAAAAAAATTATGCGTTACAACAGCATTGCGAAGACTGTATATGTATACATACCATGGAACACGGTTTAGATTTTCTTCACCAATCTTATCTCTATAGAATAGGAGTCGATGCATCATGTCTATTGCGCGTATGCGCCTGCGCGCGATCCCATACGAAGGAACAGAAAAGAAAACCACACGCAGCGTTGACGCTGAACCGCGCGTGGGCTTTTTCCGCGAGCATCATATAAGGCCACAAATTAGGCCTCAAGTGCAGCGACGAGGCTGGTTTCAATTTGCGCGCGAAGCCAGCGCTAATTGAGAGATCGCGCGATGCGCTCGAGGCCGTGCTTTTCAGGAGAAATAAAAAAGAGAAATAACGTTCTCCCTCTTCCTCCCCCCCATATTTTTCTATTATATGGAACAACGCCATCGTCGTCTCTTTACGTGCGTTGTTCGTGGTTACTATTGGCTTAGTGCTTGTGTGTAGAGCTTTCAGTAGAGATTGAGCCTGGTGGTGATGATGACGCGCACGCATTGGTCGAAGGACGTGCAAACGGCGAGGCCGAGCTTGTCCGGGCTCCAGTCCAGCGAGCTCACCGGCTGTGTCGACAGCGTGTTGTTGTTCAACAGCTTCAAGCTGCCCACGACACCTTCCTCCACACCCTCCGAGTCCGCCACCTGACGCTTTTCCGGATACTGGCTGAATAGAGTAATGGGATATTAATAATCGTGAATGATAAAGGCTAATTGGAATTGATTTTTAGTGGAAATGCTTGAGGATGATTTATTTCTGGAGCAGACTTACTATTTCCACAAGCATATGGTGCCGTTGCCACCGCAAGTCGCGAAAATTTCTCTATTCTGGGGAAGGTGACGAACGAGCCATACCGTCGACGAGTGTGCCTAAATTAAGAAAAATTAATTAAATTAAATTGTATATTGCGACATTTTACAATCTTTTTCGCGGTAAAAAATCTGAATCTTAATTCCATTAATTCAGTTTTATCATATGGTTTGAGAGCGATAAATTTTCCTAGAATCAACTGAGTAATAAGTTAATCTAATCAAAACTTTAGTCATAAAAAATTTCGATATTGCTTGAATGAAGCTTAGTAATTAACTGTTAGAAAGAAGAAATTTTTTAAATGTTTTAAATTTAATTTACTACATAAATTTTAGAATTTTCTTTCATTCGTCATGGAAACAAACAACTTTTTTCGAACAAAAACATTTTTTCGAATAAATTTTCCAACTACTTCTTCAAATTCACACGAGTTAACAAAACTAGCAACGTAATAAAAAACGAAATCGTAAAAAAATGTTTTCACCGATGCAAGAAAATAACATTGAATCATCCGAGAAAATCTATGAAGCCTAAGAAATAATTCCACAAAATAAAACTAAAAACTCCGGCACCTTCTCAACGAGGTGAGCAAAGCCCTTCTGCGGATGCTGCGTCCTGAGATCGAACAGATGAATCTTGGACTCGAGGGTCGTGCAGACAAGTTTGTTCATGGGTATGTCCCTGCGATCGAACTCGATGCCACAGACGCCGTTCTTGAGGTTGCTCTCCCAGACGAGCGACATGTTGCGCAGATCGAACATCTTGACGTCGCCGTTGTCGTAGCCGGCGCATACTACGCGGTCCTCGTTGTTGTACGAGTTGCCGAAGGCGACAGACCAGCAGTCGCAGCGGCGTTCGCCCTCCGGTGGTTGCATCACCGCCACGGGTAGGTCCTTTTGCCGTGGGTCCCATAGCTGTGGCGTACGGAAAGATGGGCATGTTTATGTTAATTAAAGTTTTTGGATAATGATGCAATTTTTGCAAGAATTAGGGATTCTTTTGAAAGCTAATGCATTAAAAATTGTAGATTATAGTATAACATGTATTAATACGTGTGACGTATGGGAAGTTGGATGCATAAATTTATGTGGTTGGATTCAAAGATAGATAATAATGAAACAAATTTTAATAATATTCAGATAAATGTGCGTTTGAAAATCCAACGCTTAACAAAAAAATTAGCATCACCATTTTTGCTAGTGCGATTTTACCTTCATAAATGGCCTTTTATTTTAGAAAAAAAGTCAAAGGATGAGCTTAAAGTATCAGTGTAATCCTACAAAATGACGAAATCATCCCTCCGGCAGGTTCTCAAAGAAAAATGATTTTAGCGCGGAAGATTTTATTTTAAAAAGTATAAAATTATTTTATAAATACGCAAAACAAGCTCTATTTTTTACGACGTCCCGACCTCGACGATCATCTCGGACCTGAATCAGACAAACAATTTTTCCATTGTTCTTTGGAAAAATGAAGTCACGCCTATGTGGCAAAAAATGTTGTAATACTTAAATGGAAGCTATTCCGAGTTAGTAGCACAATTATATGGACACCAGGGAATAACAATAACGCGACGTATAAAAATTGAGGTGAAGTCAGACCTTGACGCAGCCGTCGCGCGAGCCTGTGAGGATTTCCGGGGCGCCGCAGCCGATGGAATCACCCGCCACGCCGTCGATGGCATTGATGATCTCACTGTGGGCGTTCGCGCTGTACACCGGTACCGACGAGTCCTCCAAGTTGTAGATGTTTAGCTTGCCCTAGAATGGTTGAGGAATCGTGTATAGGTGTGGTTGAAAATGAATAGTTTGAATTATTATAATCGGACGTTCCAAATTGTATTTATAGAGAATTATATTATATATTAATTGTAAAAATAGTACTAAAAATGAATATGTGTATATTAAACATTGTTATAAACCTTTTAAATATCTATATATTTTTGTTTTCTTTCGTTTTACACATGGCTTAAAATAATTTAAATTTTTGTTATATCATAATATGCGTTGGGATCTTTATTAGTTCTCTAAACTCGAATCGTAATACTAACGTCAATAAAAGGTAAGAGTTAAATGTTACATATTATATTAAGATTTATATAAAAACATAAATACATTTTTATTATCTACCTATTCCAATAGGTATGCAAAGTAATATTTATGTAAATAAATACATGAATGAACTTTTTGTGTTTTCATTGTTTGTAATTTTCGCCTTGAAAAGGATAATTGACGGATATTTAGGTGGTGCGGGAGGATGCGGTCACGTTATTAATAAGCATATAAAATAATTTGATATTTAAAAGAAAGGTGGATAATCAAATCACGTGGTCTTGGTAAAAATTTTTGAAAATCAAATAGCATTGATTTAAAGAAAATAAATTGCTCCGAATTATTAAGCGTATTAAATTTAAAAAATTTGACAAATTTTACAATAATGGTTTAATCCGTTTAAATTTTTCCCGCGCTCAGCTTAATGGCGACGCGGAGGCGCGTGCGCGCGTGATCGATTCTCGCGTTGTATGGCAACTGTCAAACAACCTGGGTATCCGTGACCGCTCTCCCTCCCGCACCACTCATCAAACATCCCTTTAATTGACAAAGAAAAATAACCGAGACGACAAGCGCATTATTTATCGCTATCACTCACCTTGAAGTCGCCGGTGGCGAGAAAACGGTCGCGCAGAGTGGAGGCCTTGAAGGTGCCGCACTTGATGGAGTTCGATCTCTCGATGCTCTTGACGAGATTGAGCGCGCCGCTCGACACCTCGTAGATCTGGATGAGGCCGGTGCCACGAGGCCGCGAACCCATAACCACGAATTTCGCGCTGCATGGCAGCCACTTGACGTCGAACAGCGAGTAGTCGAGTGACTTCTCAATGTGGCTGACGATCTGTGGCTTCGCCAGCTTCTCCATGGTTCTTCTTCCTTACCCTTGTACCAAGGTCTTGCGGTAGCTCGCCGCCAGAGACGCACACTCGGCAGATGCCCGATCGACGGATTGCTCCTTCTCTACCCTCGAGTTGAATTCTTTTTTATTTTTGTTTTTGTAGTTTTGTTTCTCGCGCGCGCGCGCACACCCGTAGCCCACGGGAGGCAACAGCAGCAGCAGCTGAGCTCCCCGCGCGGGTCTCTCGCACTCGTGCGTGTAGTGCGGAGCAACCGTAAACAAACGCCAGCGCCGTCTGCTGTGCGGGCAGCGCGCGTTCTGATACATTACAAAAAAAAAAAAAAACGATTTCGGAGCATACGAATTTCTTTTTTATGGTTTTTCCAAGTTATAGATAATAACATTTAAATTTAAGTAATCGATAATAGATTTCTATTTCCAATTTGATTTTTTTATTCGATTCGGAATTTTGCATAAGTGTTTAGAAGGAATAATGCATGAGAATGCTTTTTATATACAAGATAAAAATTGTTCGTTATTTTACATACGTTTTGTTATAAAATATAAAAATATAAAATTACGCGATACTTACATTTAATCTATATTACACACTCTGTTCCGTCATAGACGTCGCTGAAGGCCTGTGGCACCATCTAATGTGCGAAAAAAAAATGTGTGACACGAATTGTCGTATCGAACGCGCGCGAATTTATTTTTAAATTTGAAAGCTGCTTCAGATCGTTAGACTTTTGTTTTTTTTTT
>JAPYZO010006034.1:0-18670 GCA_030522905.1 Torymus flavipes | reverse complement strand
GAGTAATGCCGATGAATCGCACTAAATATTACGCTGCGCATATATATGTGAGCATCTTTGATGGAGCATTCAGGATTAATTCTCCAATGAAATTCTAGTAAGTTATTTTGGTAACAAAATATCTTCGTCATTTGATAAATATTTGAATGAAATGTTACATAGGTATAGTCATTCCTGACACAACCAATGTAACACCACCTTATCTCGAATACCTAAAAGCTATCGACGCGTTACGATTAATCTCCGCCGAACAATCCACCCTGCACACTTCTCCATTCCTTCCTCGATTCTCCTCTCTCTCTCTCATTCTCTTTTCGCGCTCGTCGGTCGCCGCCTAGCCCGGCCGTCGGAATTACTGCGAATGAAGTCCTTAATCTTAATAAACTTCAGCCCTTGTTCGCTGGGAAACGAACAAGCCGCCCGGATAAGAGAGAGACCTCGTATACGTACAAACACACAACTGTACAGCTCCGCCGCATAAACTTATACGCGGGCTGAGCTCACGGGGGGGTTGGAGAATTTCGCTGGTTTCCTTGCTCCCACTGTACGAGAGAGGGAGAGGAGGGAAAGCTGTTGCTGCCGGCGGTGGCGGCGGCGGGCCGAGTTATGAACATTCCGCGAAAGCTGAGCCTCTCTCCCTCCTCGTAACCCATACCGAGTTTCGACGATGTCTATATATATATATATATATATGTATATGTGTGCGCGTGCGCGCGCGGGGATGCGTTATGCATGCATGCGATGCTGTATAATATTCATATTTGTGAGTATCTCGGTTTGCGGGTATGCGAATGCGCGGGTTGCGAGCGTCGGTGTGCCAGCAGCGTTTGCGCGAATGTGTATGTACTGCATGCATATTTCGGCTGTTTTTGGGTGTATGTGTGTGTGTATGTGTGTGTGTGTGTTTGCCACCGGTTGTATATAGTCGGATGTGAACGCGTTTTAAAGTTTTGCTTTTAAGAAAATTATGCGATGGCTGGTGAATTGCTTTGGATTGATTTGAGTTAAGCATGAAGTGGCCTGAGTAAGTGGATGTTTTCATCGTACTTTTACTTAGTCGTTCGTTGGCTGTTATTTGAGTTTTCAGTTGTTTCACAAGAATATACTACTTGGAAAACATCTTTTTTTATGCATAATACATTGACAAGATTGAAAAAGTTTTATGCGGTAAAAGGAACGACAATAATACATTTACCACTCCTTATTCGCAACACTGTTTAGCTTGCGTCGAATATTTATTATCTCCGAAATCGTAAGCTAAAACATCCAAGAGATGGTATCAAACAATTCTCGCTTCAAAAAGGCCCACTTATACGAATCATTTCAGCTGGCAACTTTAGAGAACGAAAATTTCCACCGTATAACCGTAAGTGCTTCGACACGCACACGTAACGGGGCATAAACGCGCGCACGCACGCATACGCTCGTACTGCACAGGCATCAGCGTTGCATCTGTAGCCATAGTGCCTCGCTCGCGTAACCCTTATCTTTACGCGTCCGCGCGCTCATATACATGTAGTATGTGATTCACGTGTACGCGGCTCCGCGCTTAATTAGTAAATTGCATTTGAAAATTCCTTACCTGGCCCTCTAAACACACACACACACGTGCAGAAAGTTTACTTCGGGGACGACTCTTTGCGCCGTATATAGTTCTCGCCTGCGTAACTCGCTGTATTATGATATGTTGCTTCGGCTGGGAGTGAGAGAGAGAGAGAGAGAGAGCAATAACGTCTTTACTTGTAATGCGCATTTACGAAGTTACACGCGGCAATTTCGCGTGTAGCCCCGCTGGATGGTATTGTGCAAAGTTTAACTCGATGATGGCTGTTGAAGTTCAAACGTATGAAATGAGGGGAGAGAGAGAGAGGAGGACTGTGAATGGCGAATGGAAGAAACGAGGATAATTGGGTTAGTTGCGCGAAAGTTTCCGTTTGAGACTATGCGCGAGGCGCGCGCTCGCAGGGGGCTAATTTCGTTTGCGGAATTCGGTTATTTTTGATAATTGGCGTAGGGCTTTATCGTGTTTCGTTGTATCTCTGCGCCTGAGCGCCGGAATTTCGAGTTGCATCCCAATGTACTTTTGAGATTTGTATGAAGCTGAGTAACGTCACTGATGCAAGTATATGTATAATTTGTCTCCAGGAAATTATGCGAATTTTCATATATATACGTGTTGGAAATTTTTTAATCTAAAAAATAATAATTTTCGCTATTTTCCAGCATGTAGGGAAAAAAATGTCCAATTTTCCGTTCCTACCGTTCCACCTACTAAATTCCCTCTCATGCAACTCGCTTCTCTTATTTTATCCCCCCCCCCTCATTTCGACCATCTCCATTACCTTCTTCCCCTCTTGCTCTTTCCTTCCTTTGTCCCGCCTTCCCGCTCTTTCTTCGACACGATTTTCTCTCTCTCTCTCGACATGCCGTCTGGGCTTAGAAAAAGGATGAAGCAAAAAAAAAGAGTCGCGACATTGTCTCTCTCTCTCTCTCTCTCTCTCTCTCTCTTACTCTTGCTAACTACGAGTAGGTGAAAGCGGTAGCGAGCGCATGAAAAAGTAAGCAGTTCGGAACGAGCGCGCTCTCGAGAAATTTATGCGTTTCGTTATCCTACACTTGAAAAGAGTCGCTCTTTCCCCCTCTTTCCCTTTAGATTCACAGTAACAGAGATGAGCCGACACAGCGGGCACTCTCGTTTTCTTATTAATCGTCGCGCCGCTCGTCTGTTTGCATTGCCGCGCAAAAATTCGCGTTGCACGCCGAGCGATCATTAAATTATGCAGTCGAAAAGTTGTAATTGAAAACCAAGCCTGGCGCTCTCGCGCAATTATTAAACATTGACCAACCGCGGTTACTGATTTTAGCTAACGAGTGAATTTTTAATCCATCCAATCATAACTTCCGACCGCCCACCCATTGCAATCAGTCAATTCTATGCTTCCAGGTCAATTTTCATAAAATTCATTCGCGCAGCTAATCAACCTCGCTATATATACCTGCAGCGTTCGATTAAATTCCTCCTATAACTCTCTCCCGCAGCCTGTCCGCGGCACTAACAATTTCATTCGTTCGAATTTACGAGGCAACCCCCTCTCTTCCCCGCTGGTAAACACAGCCCGTCAACTTTCCATTTTATTACCGGCGTCGCCTCGCGGTTACCCGGACTTACGCCCCTCCCCTACCACCTTCGAGTCGATACTTATTAGAATTTAGTATAAAGCCGGCGAGGCCGGGGGGCCATTACAGGAGGTGCGGGAGAGAGCAGCACTTTGCCGCCGCGTTGCGCTGCTACGCCGTGAACTTCTCGCAGAGTCGCGGGGAGAACTCGCTTCTCTCTCTCTCTCTCTCTCTCTCTCTCTCTCTCTCTCTCTCTCGGCTTATTGTTGCTTGTTTTAGTTCGCATCGGGAAAGCGCGCGCGCTCCTGCGCTTTTGTTTTGCGCTTTTTGAGAGAGGCGAGTGTATAGTTTCACCAAGTTATGTGGCTGTTCTCGTGTTTTAGTTGGGCATTCTTGAGCTTATTATTAGGAGCGTTGAATCGGATTAAGGATTTCTTTACGTTGAGGGTATATATATACATAGTTTGTTACGTTTTGTTTGATCTTTTGTCGTCGCACTATCGATCTTCGGGTTTCAAGACTCGTGGTTGTAGTTTAGAAGCAAGAAAATTAACTAGAATTATATATTAAGTTACTATAAAAACATATTTTTGAACCCAACAACATATATATTTACGTAGTAAAAAAATAATTATCTCATGTTTCTTCAGTGTACACAAAATAATACCTCTACCCTACAATTTTCTCTCTCCCACCCCATATTCCTGTCACCACGGTCATCCATCGTATCCTCCTTTCTTATACATTCACTCGCGGCCTTTACAACCACCTACCTACACACACACACACACACACATACTTGCACGAAAACATACACTTCCTGCGTCTCGTTTCGGTTCGACCGCTACGCCGGGGGCTCGTGACCAGCCAAGTTCCTCGCGTCGGAATAATTATGACGCACGGCGGTCGTTGCCGCGTGCGCGAGGAGTTTATCGCGACACGAAATCGTCGTCGTCGTCCCCCCAGTGTAGCAGCAGTAGTAGCGCTCACGTGAGCTGCAAGCTAAAGTAAAATAAAAGAAAGCTTGCGGCGTAGAAGCGGCGCGGCTGGTATATAGGAGAGGGGATAAATTGCCGGAATTAAGATGGCAATTATGCGAGCGCGACTTCGATGAGGAGAGGTGCGGGGACTGCATTTCCGTGTGGTTTTATTTTATCGGTCTGGTTCTGGCTGCGGCGAGAGGTTAGATTGATAGTGTTGGCTTCTGGTGTTACATGCACGTGTTGTGGATTTCCTGAGTGGTTTTAGTTTTGTTTTATAGAACGTTTTGGTGGCATTTTACAGAAGAAATGTTCTTTTCTGAGTTTAAAAAGTTGAAACTTTCTTGTTTTAGATAATCATAGTAAAAACGATCTTTTTTTAACCAAGTTACTTTTTTACTATGTATTCGCGTTGAAGAAAGGTAATGCTGAAAATTAAGATTGCCAACTCAGATGTCCCATAATGAACGCTACATCAATGCACAAGTAATGTTCCGCTCTGGGATGCTATCGCGACCGTAAATTAGACTTCTCGACTCGACTTATCTTTAACCAAAAGCCCACTTAAGAATAACAAATCGCCCTCGATACGACTCATCGGCTGCAGGCAAACGAGGCCGCACACATCTCTTTCCTAAGAATCTCCTCCTTCTCCTCGTACTTCTCGCATCGGCAAATCCCCGATTAATTAACCAATAAAACCGATGGATTTCATTTAACGAGCCAATTTCGAGGCGGGAGAGTGCGACAGCTCGATCGCCACTCGTTTACCCAGAGGTAATTGCTAATCAGATATATAGAGAGCGCCGTAGAGCTGCCGCGGCTAATTAGCGTATACATGCGGGAGGATCGCGCGCAGAAGGAAATATCGGCTCGTTACGGAGCCCCCATAAATTCAGCGTAGGATAGGGAAGGGGTGTCGGCTCAAAGAGAGCGGCCGGCATTAACGGCGAATTTCTAATTTCGCACGCGCGCGCTGCCGCGGTGCTGCGGCTGGCCGTTATAGCCGCGATTACGGGATGAGTTATTCCGATAATTCGGGATTTACATGGCTGATTACAGAGCCTTTCGAGTTAATATTTGAATGGCGAGAGGGCGTAAGAGGATAGGGTGAGGGCCGCGTGCTTTTGAGCGGTGGAAGACTTACGAGCTCTTTGGAGGTATGTGCAACGTGGTGGTAGTGGTGATTCGATCGGCGGTAACCGGGATATAACGAGAATTGATTTTAGCCGATTTGTTGGTTTTGTAAGAATATAAGTGTATCTTGGTTTTTTCAGTTAAAAGTGATGTGTAATAAAAGATTATTACGAGAGAGGGAGAAGAACGTTTTCGTATAATTTAATAGCTCATTAATTAGATTATTAAAAATATTACTTATGCCGACTGTAACAATTAGATATTGGTTTGTACGTAATTAGTTATGATAGATACGGTTACTGAATGAAAATACGTTATCTATAAAATGATAAAATAATATATTTCAAGACTAGAGTATAAGTAATATTTTTTATAAAAAGCTGAAAGAATTCTACATTTTCTGATGTACTTCTAGTTGTAACAGAGAAGCCGACAAGAACCCTACAGAACTCAATACATCTGCTCGAACACCTGCAAACTAATCGCACCCACGCCGCAAAACAATTAAAAACAGTTCTAGCAAAAAACGAACCTCTCTTCTCCTCTCTCTAATTCAGTCTCTTTTTCTCCCTGAAATCCCCCAGGCACGAGGAGAAAGAGATAGGGAGGCCGGAAAGGAGGTAATCCGGATACTGTCTGCGCGACGCTGCGGCGTCGCCAACTAATGCGCTTTTTATTATGCGGATGAGCATTTTCGCGCGCGCAACCGCGGAAACCAAAAAGAACAAGAGAGAGAGAGAGAGAGGAAGAAAGAAAGACACACATCCAGCATTAACGTAAAAAAGAGAAGGAAGAAGGAAGAGCGTGGCGATAAAAAAGCTAGATTATGAATTAAACTTTGGATGACCGGCCCGAAACTTGCCACTTAAAAGCTGCCGCCGCGCGTGTATTATCGCGCTGCTGCTGCGGATTGCTCGCGCCCCTCTCCCTTTTATATATCGCGACGCGAGTGTAGTGTATGCGAAAGTCGTGTTCACCTCGCTGTCTCTCGTAATATTTCGCTGCGGTGCGAATCTGCATAATAAAGTTTTGGGGGTGATGCTAAAATGCGGAAAATACATATGCGTTTCTTTGCGAGAGTGATCTCGTGCTTTTTTTATTTGCCGAGCGTTTTGCGTTTCTTTTTGGAGGGTGAAAAGGGGGAGTCGAATTACAGCGGGGATTTGGTAAGCGAGCGTGGTTGACTGTAACGAGGTGATGAGGTTTGAAGACTTTTTAATGGGTTGTCAAGCCGTTTTAGTGAGAATGTTAAAACTCATTCACGCGGTTAAATACACGTAATATAGTCTTTTAAATCGTTTACTTTCTGAAAATAATATGGTATATCCTTTGTACATAAAAATGTATAAGTTTGTGCAATAGGAATTTTTAGTAGTAGCCTGACTATATCCAACAATAACTACTTAAAATTTCAAATTGCTGTAATTATATTCTGAAATTCTTAAAATTTATGGAAACAAGAATCATCGTCCAATGCTCCATCTCCTCTACCAAATTAACTTTGAATATTTACTACTCCCTAATGATATTCAATTATGTCCTTTTACCTAACTTAGCCACACACAGCATTAAGAAACATGACCAACTGCGAACCATACCTCGCACGACCACCACCCATTATCATTTCAAATATACGCGCTGGCATCATTCGCTTACCATATTACAGCCGCTCACTTTCGAAATTTGCATCGCTCCTTATCAGTACAAGTCCCGTTTCGAATGACCCGCCGACGAGGGACCAGAGCGCACCGCGAAACTTCGCTCGTGGGGATCGTTCCCTGTGATACCCGTAAAAGACGTTTGCTGTGTGTGTGTGTGTGTGTTTGTGTGTGTGTGTGTGTGTGTGTGCAAGGTAGACGGGAAAAACGGAAGTGTCCGTGGTACGGAACTTTGTTATGTGCAGTAGTAAGACCTCGGCTGCTGTCTTCGAGGCGTGTCGATACATCGATGACGGAGGAAGTTTCGGGGATGGTCTCGCGGAAGGGAGTCGTCGCGTGATGGCACAGTCTGACGTTGACACGGGATAGATTGCCAAACGGTTGGGGAGAAACGTGTATAAGCTGGAGTTGGGAAGCTGCTGTTGGTTTTTGGGATAGGGTATAGTTGGGATTGTTAGTGAGCAATGGTATATAGTTTGAGCGATGTTGGAAAACGCGAGAAGCACTAAAATTGATCAGAATTTTTAAATAAGTGCACGTTTTTAAAACGACAATTAAATTTTATACAAGTAAGGATTATCCGGATTAATGTCACTAGTTTACAGTACATAAAAGATAATATCTTTTACTATATAATTTAAACAAATTTCTATTTAATATTCACGATTAAAGTTTTCCTTCAAATTGCCTTACAATTCTGTAAACCACACTATTTCCTCCATTGCCCGCAGAACCAACACTCCAGCCAAGCCAAAAACTGACATTAAAGATCATTACTCCAATCCTTCTCCTTGCTCCTTCACCTTCTTCTCGCGAAAAAACACCGAACAAACCGTCTCGTCCGACTCTTCACCTCTTCCCAATCGAACTCCCCTTCCCTCCGCCCCTCCCCATAAAAAATAATCCCGCGATCAATCACACCATCTCACCTACCTCCCTCCCTCTCTCTCCACCCTTGATAATCACCATCTCCACCTCCCACAAGAACTCCTCTACGAAAGGATCCTCTCGCGTCGTGCAACGCCGCAAGAACGCGCCGCGGAGAATGTGTCGCTCGCGGCCCGTAAAAAGTGTCCGACTTCCGGCGATGTAGCCCCGGCGAATATTCGCAAGAAAGGCTGCGCCGCCCTCTCCCTCTCTCTCTCCCGAGACTATGCGAGCGAGAGAGCACTTACGCGGCGTCGGCGGCGGCTCGTATTACGTGGGAGGAGGAGGACGGTTGGCTTTAACGACGCGCGCCCGAGCGGCACAAAAACGACGGCGGCGTATGCATACTGCTGTGTGAATATTTCATGCAAACAAGATTAATGCCGGTTTCGTGGGTGGAGAGATGCCTGTGGAGTGTGAGGATTTTTGGGGGGCCTCGGGTGCGCCTTCCTGCGCGTCTTTTTTGCCGATGGTTTGCTATAGGAAGTGCATAGGCGGTGGTATGTGAGGATGCAAGGATTGTTATATGCAACGTGGAAATTGGATGTATATCATGTAAGCGAAATATCGGGGTTGAATGAAAAATATATAGTTTATAAGTAACGATTTACAAGCAAAAATGTATGACTTTTTCTTTAAAACAGTATTTTATAGAAGATAAAGTATAAGATGAAATGCTTATGCTCTATATAAAGCCATGGTAAAAGATTCTCCCAAAGCCTCTTCAAATAATGAGAAACCGCGGGAAGCACTTTCCACCTATCCTCGAAAATCCCCTTACTCTCTCCATGGTCGAGAACCGCCTCGAGCATCCCCGCGGCGCGCACCTACATCTTTCCCCCCCTGTAATTACGCATACGTCTTTTCCGCGTCGCGCGGCGCGCGTTCCGCCGTGTCATCGGAAATCAGGCTCAAGATACCCTCGAGCACGCATCTATACGTCTCTCTCTCTCTCCCTCTCTCTCTCTCTCTCTCTCTCTCTCTCGAAAAAAGCGAATACCCCCATATATAACCCCCTCGCAAGACAAGACGGCAAATACTTCGCGGCATCTGCGCGAGCGCTTGGCGTTACTCAAGACGAACTGCGCTTGCCGCCCCTCCGAAAGTACCTCTCCTCCCCTCCGCAGTCTAGCCAGAAGAGCCCTCGCAGCCGCGGCCGGCGGCATGCAAATATTGACTACCGCTCGCGAGCGCGCGCGCGTACTCTCTCCCCTCCTTTTCGCAGATAAGGCGGCGAGATATCGAGGGTGCAAGCTGCGGGGCGGAGGGAAACAGCTGAGTTCTAATAACGACCTGGCTTTGTGCATTATCGGCGGGCAGCGGGTTGAAGGGAAATACATATATACGTGCTTGAGAGGAGTCGGTGCACTGGTAATTGCCTGTTTCGCAGCGCAGGAGGTTTTTTTTGCTGGAAGTGGAGTTGGTAAATTGTTTGTTGTAAGCGAGGTGTAAGCGATGGGTTCCGAGAGATAGGGGATAATTTTTGCGCAGAGGTTATGGGCATATACCTTTGTGGGGAAGGCGAGCTTTGGGAATTTTAGGACTCGGGGTGGATGAATAAGGAAAGAATGGGCGAATCAGATTAGGAGAGTGGCTTTTGAGGATGTGGTTTTATGGATGCAGATGGAGGGTGAGTTTTTGGAATTTTTTAGAGGCAGGGTTTTGATAGAGTGTCTTTTGAAAGAGGCGAATTTTGTTCTTGGCTTTGAAGTTTCGAAGTTACCCTGTAATCTTATATTTCAGAATATGCAAATAGGCTTGAAGATTGCTTCGGAAGAATATGTTTGCAAGAAACGGGGAAATGGTCCTTTTATGTTTAAAAGCTATAAAGACGGAGTAATAACTTTTATGTAAATGCTGATATTTGAAGAGAAATTTTTTATTTTAAAACGTTTCTTTGTACATTTTATCACTCTTATATATGAATATTAATTTCAAAAATTCTCTTTTAAACGGTTTGGCAATTTATCTTGGTATAAATAAAATAATTTTTAATAAGTGTATTCATCAAGTTCAATAAAGAAAACCAAATGTTTTCACAAGGAATGAAAAATTCACGAATATTTACAAGTAGGATGAAATACGCTTCCCT
This sequence comes from Torymus flavipes, assembly GCA_030522905.1. Classification (NCBI taxonomy): domain Eukaryota; kingdom Metazoa; phylum Arthropoda; class Insecta; order Hymenoptera; family Torymidae; genus Torymus; species Torymus flavipes. The sequence goes on along the minus strand of JAPYZO010006034.1, from coordinate 8,759 downwards.
GAATTTTTCTTTCAGCGTCGTAATTTTGTCTCGACGCGCGCCGCCGGTCTCAAGTGCTTTAACTTCATTCAAATGGCAAACTGAAAAACAGGTATGATCATTTATTAAAACATAATTATTTGTTAATCCACTTAAAGTCAGGCAAAACTAACGAGATTACTCGTTTAAGAGGCTAAACTTATAACATCTTTTAAAAAGTTTGTCAAAATGTCTGCAGTCAAGTTAGGCTTGACCTAATTTAAAACTGCGGACCTGTGTTAATAAGAAGGAAGCACGAAAAATACACTTTACTCGAGATATTTTCCAAGTATTGCGAAAAGTATTCAATCATTATGTGTGGCAGTTATTTAGAAGAAAAAAATAATGCTTTCAATAAAATTATTTACAAGAAATTTTTTTTTTTAAATAGAACAATGCTAATAAAGTGTGTAATATGTGTAACACAACCTCTGTTTTAAATTTTTCAAAATGAAAATCACGCACCACCTTTCAACAACCAAGTAAAAACCCATTACATGCCTTCTCCCCCCTGTCTGTAAATCCACTCCAGAACTACATTCTTAATTCCATCATCGAGCCGTTCACCCCGCGCGTCTTCATCTTCACGCTCGGCGACGCGACGCAACCCTGGGGCGCACTTCGACGAACTCCCTCGCGCGCGACTCTGTCTCTCTCTCTCTCTCTCTCTCTCTTGCTGGCTGATAAAAGACCGCGCAGCGCTTAAATCTTAAACACACGGGTAGCCGGGACAAGGGGGAAGGGGGAAATTGCGCGAATAAATGTTTCAAGTTGGCCCTAAATCCCCCGTAGACATCTTTCTCTCCGGGTCTCCTTTTCTTAAACTTATAAGGCTCCGTCCGTGGAGACCTCACTACCCCTTGGAAATTATCCGAAGGGAGAGAGAGAGAGAGCGTTATTGCGCTATGCATAGGAAATTTCATTTCCCTCTTTATTACAGCACCGTGGGAGAGAGAAAAAGAGAGCTGTATAAGCCTGTCAGCGTGTAATACGCGCACGTATACACAAACATATAATGTTGTAAGTACGGAAATATGCTTCTGTGTGTGTGGGGGTAGAGTAAAGTGGAATAACATTATAAACGTAATAGTGTAACGCGCGTGCGTGTGTGGATATATACAACATACTGCGAGGATTTTTCTTTTTTTTGCACCGAGGTTTTTTTTACGACTAACGCCGTTTGTTGCGCGCGCGCGCACGAGTTATTGGGGCTGAGGGGGCGAGTTTGCGTTTTCTTATTGGCTCGCTATGGGCTTCTGCGTTTGTCGAAGGCGCGGACCTTTATGGGGCGTTCCGTCGTCGCGGGTGCATAAAAAAAGGAAAATTGTTACGCGAGCGCTCGTGAATGGGAAAATAATTCTGGGAAGAGTGAGAGGCGGAAATGTAGGCGCGTTCGTATTATTGCCGGCGGTGTAATGCGATGAATATAAGCGGGAAGTTGGAATGGAAGGAAACCGTTCGATGAGAATCGTTGTGGCGGATGGATATATATTATATAGTGTCGGAAGGTGTTTTGCGTATATTGTTTCGAAGTTTGCAAATATGGTGTATTATTGTGATAGAAATAGTTTGTGTGCGACGGCAACGGGTGACTTATTTCTGCAATATTAGTGTGTATACAATGGTTGTCAAGCTAATTGTGTGAATTTTAAGTGAGCTTTGATTAAATGTATTAAATCTACAACGTTATATACTTTTACATTTTTAAATCAACGAATTATTTTTCGTTATTTAAAACCCTTTTCTTTATTCCCAAAACAATTTTGGACATTAAAAAACCCTTTTTAACAACCCAGTAGAAGAAAGTATGTTAATTTTTATATGAAAGTGCAGTATATGATACACAACATAATATTCTTTTACATGACGTTCAAAATAAAATTTTTCTTTCTTGTATATACTTTTAACTTAAAAATATAACTTTTTCTTTTATTCAATCTACAAACGTATCACCATGTACATCCTTGAATAATTCTTCACAGCAGCAACAGCAGCGAACAAGAAGCCCGGAAAAAGGCGCGAGAGCACGATATCATCGAGATTTTTCTACGTCCCGAAGTGTTTTATCGCAACTCGCAGCTTCCTTTCTCCTCCTTCGAAACACTCTTTCTCCACGCTGCAGCTGCTGTGTAGCACGGGAAAAAGTTAGCTTTTTAAAATTTCAGTATCGAGCGCGAGTCCGAGTCCGGGTAATCGAAGAATTCGCGAAATTCAAGCGCCGAATCTCCACCTCCGAGTGGCGGTCAGTGCTTTTTACGAAGTTAGCTTCCCTCCGCGCGCGCGCGCGCGAGAAAGAGAAGTTCGGGGAGAGAGAGAGAGAGAGAGAGGGAGAGAGAGAGGGAGAGAGAGAGAGAAAACGAACGAAACACGCGGACAAAGTTTCGGCGCACGATCGTGGAAGCAAGACACTTCGAGGAGAAGCTTATATACTCGGCGAGAGGAAGAGAGAGATAACTTTTTGAAATCGCTCTGGCGAGCGCGAATTTATATATATGTAAGCGCGGATGCGTGTACATCAGAGAGAGACTCGGTGCACTGGGACTTGTTCTATGGAAATGCGATTTGCGAGTTCGGGCGACGATATGAAGAGAAACGGGTTTGGAAGAAGTAAAGGAGGGAAAATATTTTCATATTAGGCGGTGCAGGGGGCACGCGGCTGCAAGGTAATGTGAAAAACCAACGCGACGAGAGGATGATCAAATATCGGCTGAGCGATTCTCGCGTGTGCACGAGAAGTTTGCGAATTTGGGATTTGTTCGGGGGAGATATCTACTGTGTATATGGGCGGGTTGCTTCTCGTGTGTAGCGGTGTGTAAAGTGAGCTGAGGTGCTTTCATACAATAATTTTCACTTTTTGGGTGCGCTTGTAAGTTGTCGGGATAAATTTCGTAAGTTTATATATTCACGGTAAAGCCAGAGAAACACGGTTAAGGAACATTTTTTACATTTCTGCTCTCTTCCTACAGGAGTACTGTACATTTTTAAAATTCTGTCTAAGGATTGCATTTGTATGCGGCTTCACAAATGCAAAGCCAAAAAATAGAAATACACCAGTTCCTTACCTTGCAAAAACACAGCTAGCTTATACACTTTTAAATTAATAATCCGACATTTATATTGTATTCTCCCGAAAAAAGACAAACAATATATACACCCCTATCCTCTCGAAATCGTCACTCGTCTCTAAACCCCATAACAACAAACACTGCCGTGCCACATGGCCCGAGACAATTTCGCACGATGCCTCGCGCATGCGGCACACCCGTAACGAATTCGTGAGCAAGGAGGGGATAAGCTTATGGCACACGTCGCGTCATTGCTCACCGCCGGCACGTAAAGAGCCATGACCATTCTCGGAGAGATTCGCTAGATCGCGTGGTGTTGGGGAGGAGGGGGGGGGGGGGTATAGCTCGCGGTACAGGAAACACGTACACACCTGCCGTGCGGCTATTGCCTCGGCGATACGGCGTAGTTGAGAGTGGATGATGCCGAGGAGCAGGAGAAAGTAGGGGGAGATTATACGTGGCTTATGGCCGCTCGGGTTGCGAAAGGTGAGTGCGCCGGTGAGAATGAAGTGGTAGGTTTTTTCGATGGGATAGAAATGGTTCTTGTTTTTTTGAAGTGGATGTGGGGGTTTGTGGTTTGGTGCAGTGGCTTTGTAAATAAAAAGAAAGAGTTGCGGAGTTGAATGCGAATGAGCAAAAAATTGTTTGCTACAGATGGATAATAGTAATATAGTATACGCTACTTTTCGTAAGAGGACAGAAAAGAAAAAGTTAATATTGTAGAAGAAATTCATAAAAAGGAGTTGTAAAACTGTATTCTAAATTGATTCACCAACCAACTTTTGTTAACCATGCACTCGTCCGCATCTTCCCTCTCCCAATCGGCCGCAAAAACATCGTCCTCGTAAATTCACGCCATCCGCATTGCATACCCCACCCTCGGCATGCACTTCGCACACGTTCGGCTCACACGCGCGCGCTCTCTCCTTAAACAACGTCCTCGGCGCACCCGATTTACCTATCCTTCTCCCTTCCACCACCCCCCTCTCACCGCCGACCAGAAGACACTCCAGCAGCAGCAGCGCGCGGCGCGCATACACACCTTCCGCAAATATATGTGTGCACGGCGGCGGTGGCGGCGTCGGGTTCTGCTTAAAATTCACTCGACGCCGTCTCTGCATCTCTCTCCCTCTGTGTCTTTTTAGGCGAGCCAGCAGCGAGCCAGTGTACACTATCGCTGTCTACCTCTCCTATGTGTGTGTACGGTTCTCTCACTCTTGGCAAAATTGAAAATCCGATTTCGCCGCGCCTTGGATTTCACAGAGTTTAAATCGCCCGCCGAAATGACGAAGCGGGCGCGTGGCGTGGGATTCAAATGAGCCAGACGAGAGCGATACTTTGCCCAGTATTCTATCTGTCTTCGGCCCTGTGTATGTATGTAGGTCTTTGAGAGGGTTTTCTTTGTGGTTGTTGGACGCTGATGCGTTAGTACGAGCGGAGTAAATTATGAGGTATGCATTGCATTGGGAATTTTTACGGTATGAAAAGGAGATAAAGTTGAAGTAAGATGGGGAATGCGAAATTTTAGTATATTGACGTGTACTTTTTTACTTATTGCAAAGTAAAATAAATAGGCAGGAGGGATATATATGTATTGCTACATGTGTGTAGGTAAAAATTTTTTCGTTCTAAATTGAAAGTTATATATTTTTCTAAAATTGTATAAAAGTTTTGTACAGAAAAAAAAGTTACAAAAAATTGCCATTCTTGCATGTTCAATTATTTAATCTATTGTCGAAAAGTAGCAATATAAAATTAAATTATGAATTTCCACATTTTTTTGGAAGTAGAAATTTTTTCGATCCGCAGTTTAGAATACACGGTAAAATATAAATGAATTAGAATATAACTTACTTTACTGGTAGAATAATAACGAAAAAATCGATAACGAAAGCCTTTCCACATTGTTAAATAATTTCTCTTCTTCCATACAATGCTGGAGCGCTTTTTCCTGCATTCGAGAGAAAAAAAAATGCTTATACATATAGAATACATATACACGAGCGATAGCTTTACAAAGATTGATGTTCTGTCGATTATTTTTCACACATCGTTTGAATATATTTCGCCAGGTACAGAACGAAAAACGCGCGCGGGAGTAGAAAAAAATACGGCCTCCGACGGACGGGCTTGACAAAAATTCTGTCAGTGTCACACACTCTGGGGGGTGGAGGCTTGGCTCGAGAGCGATAACGAAGTGGGGAGTTGGCCGATTGCACTCGCGCGCAACTTACATCGTTTGTCATCTCTCGATTTTAGTTTTTTTTTTTTTCATTCTACCCCCCACTCGATTCCGCAAACGGTTTCGAAGTATTCGTACAGCGCGCCGACACCAAAGGGATTAACGAGCCCGATCCGAAAATAATGCGAACAGACGCGCGACGTCAAAGGGACGATGGCAACTATCAGAGATTGCCAAGTTGACATCGATTTTTCGACTTTTATATTTCATATTTTTTTTTTTTTTTTGTAAATGGAATACGTGAAATATCAACGAGGTCGAGCTTATTGTTAGGGGATTTGGGAAAAAGATTTTTAAAAATGTGCAGAAAAAAGTCACGTGTCAAAGCTTTTTCGACGACGAAGCTTTTTTTTTCATCGAACCAATAATTAATGCATATAAGCTGGATTATGATTTTTCCCTTTGAACACACATATGGATTGTAATATCAAATTCGAAAATAAATATTTAACGAAATATCCTTTGATTATATTTGTTTGCTTTTGAAAAATTTTATACTCTAGCAGCGCGTAAAGAAATAAATAGCAGCGATAAAAAAAGCATAATCGCACTTTCGAATTTTACACTGTGAAAGCTTTTAATTTAAATATTAAACGCGAAATCCAAACGGAATATTATACACCAGACGGGGAAAGAAAGCAAGTACCTATACCCAGCGCTCGCTCGCGCCTCCGCCGTAAATCCGCATGATAAAGCCGAAGGTACAGTCGGACTCGTCCTTTCGGCAAACAGCAGCAGCGGCAGCGGCAGCTCAAGAGGCCGTATAATAAACGCATACATATACATCGCGCATATATGCGTATATACACACTCGCATCAGATCCGTCCTCGCTCCTCTCGTGTCCGCGGCTTCACACACACACACACGTGTAGGCAAAAATACATGCGCCACATACTCGGCGAAGCCCGCGAATCATTTCCATATAGATTTCCGCGGTATATACGGCCAAGTCGGGTCAAATCCTCTCTCTCTCTCTCTCTCCCTCTCGCAGAAGCGGCCGCACACATGCGTTTATTACGGAGTCACTCTATATACGCGGAGGGTTCTGAAAGGGAGAGAGAGGAAAAACTAATCAAACTCGCGTCCTGCGTCGCTTTTCTTTCTCGGCGCCCGGTATGCGTACCGGGTAGGAAAATCTCTCGAGCGGTTGTCGACGCGTGGAAGGCTATTATGATTCTTTAGTCGGTTATAAGCGGGGGAATTGAAAGTCGAATTTTACCATTTTTAGTTGATCGTTTGATTTTTATACACGTATGGAATATGTTTACTTTTTAGGCGGAATATTAGCCGCGAATTGATTTCGATTAGGCGAAGTTCGCGCTGGAATTGTTTGTGGTCCGATTCACAATGGAATTACGTGTCAATGGTGTCTATTATATCGGGAGGCATATTTTAATCCCACCTAATGAGGCATATAATTTATGTACACATGGCCGCTCGAAGGCGATTAATTAATGTGCTGGTGAAAATACCTATAGACGAAAGCTAATACTGGATATACAATTACACTGAAATGAAATCAAATTATGCGCCTCTAATTATAAGCTAGATTATATTCTTTTTGATTAGCATGAATAATTTATTAGGATCTGACCGAAAACGGGACTCATTTGATAATTCAAATAAATGTAATTTCATCCCGCTAGTTATAATTTCGATCTCTTCATCAGACATTAGTCATGTTTAAATAATTGCACCGCGTCCAAATTTAGTGTTTCATTTTGATCTATAATAGTGAACCCCGTTTTAGACTGAATATACATGCAGTTAAATGTAACATGTAACTTGATTATTATTAGTAACATTGACGCAAACATTAATAAAATTATTAATAATATTGAATAATAAAGTTATAAACATTCTAAATTCTTCATTTTTTTATTGCAATTATAAATAAATTCAAATTCTGCGAATTTCATTATCTTCGATAATTCATCAGAATTACAGCTTTGCTCTTTATCGCTTCTTCCCATTACTTATTGTACGATTTCACCGTAAAAAAAAAAACAACTTTCTCCCTCAAATTTTTCATCTTCTTTATTCCCAAATTTCATAACATAACAAACAATAAGCTCGGGTGCGCGGCATGCTGCACTCATATAACCCAGCACTTCCCGGAACACTTCCCCGTCTGACATTGAAAACGTTCCGCAGCCCTCACCACCGCCGCCACAACAACAGCAACAGCAGCATCCCTACAGCCGCGTCTCCATACCTACTTGCCATAAAAAGCCCCGAAATATAGGCCAGCTCCCGCACGACACAAAGCGCGCGAAAACCACGGGAAATGGATCGAGCTCATAGGTATACGCCGGGGGAATCGTCGAAACAAACACAAATGCGTACAACCTATACCCGCGCGTCGATCTTAATTAAGCACCGCTCGGCAATTGGCCGGCGAGCGAGCGAGTGGCATTATTGACATCGCCGCGCGTTCCTGCGGCTGGCTCCGAACAATACAACGCGGGCCAGCTAACACGAAAACGGCATTCAATTATCCCGCTCGAGTACACACACACACATACACACACAGTGCGACAACTCGTCGTCGTTTCTCGGCGCTGCTGCTCTCCGCTCTCTCTCTCTCTCTCTCTCTGCGACAACAATGGGGCAGCGCGGTAGCGCCGGTAGTAGTCCCGCGAATTTACGGCGCGAAGGGCTGGGTAGTAGTCGCCGCCGTTGCTGCTGCTGGAAGTGGGGATGAATCATCTTGTCAATGAAGCCCGAAAGCCAGATAATGATGAGGGAGAGGAGGAGGTGGAGGTTGCGAGCGTGAATGAGGGAGGTGTGGTGAGCGGAGCGTGCAAGCGGTCGCGGATGATGACGATTATCGCGGTGTATTGAGATGAACGGGTGGTGCGGTGGCGACTGCTGGGGACTTTTGGCTGCTGAGTGCAGTGCGCTGGGGAAGTTGGTGATGGGTCGGTGAGCCATGTGGGTCGTAGGAGATTTGTGTGTTCTAGTATGTTATAATTAGGGGAATGGTGGGAGTAAAAAGCAATGTTATTGAACGAGGAATGAATTATTCGATCATCTGTCTATTTTTAGTCAGAAGAATTTAGTTTCTTCGCACATTTGATTATAGTTGGCTTCTAACATCTTTTGATAGCGGTTTGAAGTATTCTAAATTTTATGGAATGAACAATTTTGAGTATGAAAAAATATAAGAAATATAAATAACTAATTATAGGAGAAAATATTTAAAAAAAAAGAAAAAGAAAAGAAAAACAAGAAAACAGAAAAGGTAATAACCGTTAATTTAAATTCTTCAGATGCATACATCTTAGAATAATTTTTAAAGAGTTACCCAGAATTGCTTTTATAAAGTTTTGATTTCAGTTGTCGTTCAGCTTACGAGGTGAACAGACGTGTTTACGTGTGGCTCCGGTTAATAGACAGGTGCGAACAAGTGGTTACAAGTGAATTTAAATAG
>JAPYZO010006031.1:0-13950 GCA_030522905.1 Torymus flavipes | reverse complement strand
TTTATCTGACAACTCATTAGCAATAAATGCATCAAAAATCTTAGCAATACAACTAATAGTAGATATTGGACGATAGTTAGATATATCGTGTCTGTTTCCCCTTTTATAAATCGGTAATATATACGAAAATTTCCACAAGGCAGGAAAACGACCCGTAGTAAGCATTTTATTGAAGAGTGAAAGTTGCTCTAGAGCCGACAAGCAACGCTTTACAAACTAAGCGGGTATATTATCGGGGCCGGCATTGACATTATTTTTTAAATTTAAAACAATAGAGCTTAATGAATCTGGAGATGCTTGGAGATTAGTAACTATGTTAATTTCCGATTGATCATAATCTAAAGAGTTAGTATTATTAAAATTAATGTCCCTACTATAAACTGACCCAAAATGCAAGGAGAAAAGATTCGTCGTTTCTTGATCTGTGGATGCATGAGTTCCATTCAAAAATGTAATAATTAATTGCAAATTTATCTTTAAATCAAGTCACATATAAACATAAAGAGAATAAATGAATTAATGAATGTTGTGTGTACCTCGATCTAATGACCAAAAAGTCAGTTTCTGGCACTTGGTGCTCGTAAATTGGCGCCCTGTACATATTGTTCTCGACTGCTTGGATAGTCTGGCCGGGTGTAAGTATACCGAGAAACGGACTTGTATGCGCGTACGCAGTTTCACCGTATTTGTAATTGGATGGACCTGTATCTTTGCCGGCTTTTCGCTTGTAGTAGTTCTTTATCTTCGAGCACATGCCTACTTGATTCACCAAGGGTGGATGCTCTTCCGAGAACTCAATAAGAACTAATTCGCCATCCCGTCCTGTTAGATCCTCTGGCGTGCGCATGAAGAAAACATCTCCACCACCTGAAGCTATTCTTTCTTGTTCTCGCATCTAAAATATTTGAAGAATCATATAAGCTTTTTCATTAAAATTGAAATTTGTAATATAAAGAAATTGCTGAAATGTTACCTTTGCCTTCTTCTTGATATGTTTTATCAACGGCAATACTCCATGAGGACCAGGAAGTGCTAGCGTACCATGACTGAATCGCTTCAGAGGCGGTCTATGGAAATTCCTCAGTCGCATTGGTCCCATGTGAGTTTGTACAAATGGAGAACGCAACTCGACCACTGGCGTACTGTGCTGAATGAGATTACCACCACCAACTTTCATTCTCAGAGTTGTTTCAGAAGACCTCGGGAGGTAATACGTATCGTTGGAAATATTGAACGGATCTCGATCAGGTGACTTTGGTGGCGGAGGCGGCGTATCTTCTTCGAGCACGTTGATAACACCAGCTTTGCCAAGCAAAAGCTTGCTCTTTTTCACGTGAGGATGGGGTATTTTGACTTTCGGCTGAGGCCCATTCTCTTTGTGCACCAATGCCGGATCTATGTCATCTGGAATACCAAGAATAATGTTCTCGTCGTTCGGATCGAGCGTGAGGATCTTTGGCTTCGGTATTTTCTTCATGTGTTCTGCGTCCCAGATTATTTCCTCCTCCCATAAACCATAAACGAGCTCTTCGTTTTCGACTGGGAAAATCGAATACCACGTATCGTCGTGGTACTCCGAATGATGTTGCTGTCCTTTTCCAGATCTGGAAAAAATAAAAAAATCGTAGGTTGTTAAGAAAAAAGTCTCTTGAAAAGATTTGTTTGAAAAATGAAGTTAAAAGTAATTATTATATTACATTTTATTCTTCTGACTCTGCATATGCATCGGTGTTGATATTTGTGAAGTAGCTAGCCTGACATTTGGAGCAACAGGAACAGGAACTCCTTTACCAGGTTGACTAAAGGCTTGAGCAGTTCTATTATCACTCGATGGTACCCATCCAGCAGCATTATTTTTAGTGTTCAATTTATGCCTTGCCTAAAAAAATGAATGAAAAATGAATAAAAAAATGATTTCCAAAGGTGAGAAAAATATGTATAAGATAAAATGTTACACTTACTTTGTGTTTTATATCATCACCATTCCATATAACATCATCCTCCCAATGTAATTGAGAAACCATTAAGAAGGCATCTTCAGCACAATCTACTATGTTTGATGTGTCTTCTTCATTTTTGTCAGCGAGTTTGAAACCATAATTAAAACCATCACCCGTCTCAGGCACCTCAAGGATATCATACCAAATTTGTGCTGGCCCAAATCGCCAATCTGCCACTTTTGGACCCATATCATTTTCTCCACTATCTTGTTTTCCAACTTGTTCTTTATCTTCAACTGGCATTAACAATTTTTCTTCATCATCTTCAGCTAGCTGTTCAGGAGTAGGATCTGATCCATAATTCATTACCCAACCCTGCAATTTAAAATTGTTTACAATAAACTCTATTCTAAAACAAAAAGGAAACATACTTTGAAGAAAAACAATATTCTTACCTTGAATTTTGATTTTTTATGTTCTTGATCTGAACCAGAATCTGAATCTTTTAGATCTTGATGTCGTTTTCTTTTTCTTCTTCTCCTAACACCTCTCCAAATCTGTGGTAAACTACTTGGTTTACCAGGACCAAACAACTTTGAAAACCTGAGAACTTTGTTTGGACGGAAATCAGGAAACAATTCACACACATCAACATTAGCATATTTAGAAGGTAACATAGATGCAAGTGGAGTTTCAAGCTTCCTTTTTGCAGCTGCCTCTGCTTCTTCAGGTGTAAGTGCTTCTTTTTCTTCTGGCACAGGTGGTGGTGGCATCAATTCTTTATCAATTTTATGCTCCAAACCCTCATCATCTGCATCATAATCAGTCTCCTTTTCAGTTTTGATTTCTGGTTTAGCTTCTGTAATTACAATGACAAATATTACAATCAAACACATAAAATATTATAAATGATAAGGATACACAAATGCTAAGTAACCTATACAATATAATAATTGATATCTAATTAACCTAAAGTTCACTGCTCTTTTCGTATATTTTGATTTAAAGTTTAATGATCTTTTCTTATGTTTTGATCAGAATTAGAATACGATACACACGTATATTCCATATAAACCAACTCATCACGATTAATTATAATCAAACTATCTATGACATATTATAACAAACGTTAATTCCCCTATGCATTCAGTTACATACCAACAACTTCTTCAACGCAGTCCTCAGCCAACTCATTAATATCAGAGAAATCCATAGCTTCTGGATCCTTCTGCTGATAATCCCCATCCTGCTCTTCAGGAGAGGCTTCTCCGTTCTCTAACATTGGTCCATCTCCATTCTCCTTTTTCTTCAATTCTAAACTCTCGTTCTTTTTATCTTCCAGGTCCTGTGACATCATCTCGTGAAGGATACCACCAAGGCCCAGTTGGCAAAGCGAGGCCAGGTGCTGCTTGGCATTAGAGTCGAGGATATCATCCTCAAGCTGGCCATTCTCGTCTATATTCCCAAACATAAAGCCGGCGAGGTTCATCTCCGCCTCGAGCTCCCGGTCGTTGTCCTCGTCCGAGTCCGCCATCTCTGCCCGCTGTTTTTTTTAACAAGCGCTGACAGATAAACCAAACAAAGAAGCTCCTCCACTTCTTCTATATCTTCCACTGACCTGACACTGTGTGTGTTTTGACGTTGAGGTTAGGTAGCCAGCCGCGCTCATTTGCGGACGACGGAGGGCTTTGCCGTCCTCATCGACAGCAGAGGCAACGGTGGTCGCATTGTTGCGGCCACTTAACTGCACTTTATTAGCACAGAAGGCGGAGCCCGCAGTGTAACACACATACACACACACACCCACAATTTATCTGCACACTCCACGTCTCCACTGCACTTAGCACTATATGAGCGCGCACAGCACACTGAGCACACGCAGTATGACAATTTTCTACCCTCCAAAAATAGTTTTCCAGCCGGCGCCGCCGCCGTCGCCGCCGCTCTGCTTCGGTGCGTTCGGTGTACTATACGTATACACCGTACACGTACTTATGCCGTATGCAGCTCATCAACGACTAAGCCACTCGTCTGCACGAGAGAAGCGTTGCTGCGTTGAGCTATGTATATGGGTTGGGGGCGTTGGGGGCGCATGCTCGCTGCGTGAGGCTAACCTAACCTGTTACAGCGCCAATCGCCATGCCGCCATCAGACACTTTTCCCCCACCATCTGGTGGCTACTAGACTAACGATTCCTGTAGAATTTTTAGCTTATTCGCTCCCTGCGTCCGCTTGGTGGATGGACTATGGAGGGGTCAGGGGATAGCCGAAAGTATCTAAGCGCCCATGGTGGGGGTGGCGTTTCCGGGGCTATATCGAAAGTAACCTCAAAAATACATAGAAAATAAGTATTTAAATATTTATAAACCGACTTTCCGACACTTGTTCTTATGAAATAATGTTATATTTATACATCTGCATATATTATACAAATGACATAATATCGTTTATTTTATAACTTCCTATATAAGCTAATGCTAAATTTTCCAACTTTTTTGACAATTCACGCCTCCAGGCGTCGCCACAAGTTATGCGCGGAGCGATACACCAATCACCAATGCCCCCTTACCTAGGTACTATAGTAAGCTAAAAAAATGAGGAGTTTTGAAAAGTTTTTTCTCAGTTTAATTAGAAAAAAGATTAGAAGTTGGAATTTGGAAAACCTTATTAAATTTTAGCACAAAGTAACTCCAACAAACAATTGCATCAATTTTCGTTTGGAAATAAAACTTCGTTCTCCTTGCGCTACTTTACATATTCGATTGGCTTTTTCCAAATCATACATCCAAAAATTCACTGTATAGCGCAATAAGTACTGTGTCGGGACATTGGGAGTAATAAGGACTCCAAAATACAGCGTCATCTGAAAATTCTGCGCGGCCAGTTGGTTAAATATTGAAGAGGCACTCAAGGCAGTGTACGAGGAACGGGTGGAATTCCGTTCCAACAGTTCCTTCTACGTACGGCAGTCAATCTGCTGAGCAATATAATTTGCTGGCTCGATCCATAGTCCACGATCCGCCAGCCAGGGCGCATGATCAATCCGTTCGCGGACGCGGCCGCGTCGTCCCCGATAAGTGTGCCGCCGATAAGCTACTTCGCGCCGCTCCAGTACGCAAGTACCGGCACGTATACCGGTGCGCGCTGCGCGTTCGTTTTTTCTCGGCCCGCCAGTACCGCGCCGCAAACATGTGAAAATCTACCGGCTTAACGGTTCGGTCGTAAATAATCGAGGGCACGAGGCGTGCGGAAAAAAAGAGCCAAGCGCGAGTTTAATAAGATACCGTTTTTGCTATACACATTCGCGGGCGTATCAAAACTAACCTCTAAAGTAGGCGGGAGAGACGCGCGCGCGGATCTATAGAGTATAGAGCCGCGCCGTTGTCGTCGCAATGGCGGTGGGCTCGACGAAGGTTGTCCAAGTGACAAACATCGCACCCCAGGCGACCAAGGATCAGATGCAAACGCTGTTCGGTTACCTGGGGAAAATCGAGGACATCAGACTTTATCCAACGATTCGCGATGTGGCGGTGCCGGTGCAGTCGCGCATCTGCTACATCAAGTTTCACGATCAGACGCATGTCCAGGTGGCCCAGCACATGACCAACACCGTATTCATCGACCGGGCACTCATCGTCATACCCTATCAGAATGGCGACATTCCCGACGAACAGCGGGCTCTGGAACTTACGAACAATGGTACGGTTGTTCCAGGTATGTTGTGTTGTCAAGCTATGAGTCATGCATTGCAAGATATTGGCTAGTAAGTTGTTTTTGCTTTTCAGGTTTGTATCCGTCTGAGCCTAAATTGCCACCCAATGTGGTCAATTCTATCGAAGGCATACCACCAAATCATGTTATCACGACAATGGACCCTAAACTGGACGCTAATGGTTTGCCTACATATCCACACTTACCTGGTCATTTAGATAGTAGAAAAATTGAAGAGATACGTAGAACATTAGTGATTGGTAATCTGGATTCTTCTACCACGGATCAGCAGATCATTGAGTTCTTTGCAAATCACAATATCGAGGTGAAATACACTCGTCTCTGTACAAGGGATTCCGACACCAGTCACTATGCACTGGTTGAATTTTCAGAGCAAGCATCTATTGTGCCTGCTCTGCAACTTAATGGACAAATGCTCAATGATAGACCAGTCAAAATGAATCACTCTGTCCAAGCTATAATCAAACCAGAAGCCAAGAGTAATGAAGCAGCACAAAAAGAGATCGAGGAGGCAATGTCTCGAGTCAAAGAGGCACATAATCTTATTTCTGCAGCAATAGATCCAATGATCGGCATGCTCTCCAAAGATAAGCGCAGTCGCAGCGGTTCTCGTAGTCGAAAATCCAGGCTAGTACAATAACTTCTTTAAAATACTACAAACAATTTATATGATCTAAACGTGTAAGTAATAATTTATATTTCTTTTTACAGATCGAGATCGCGAGGCCGCTCACGTCGTTCACGGTCCAGGAAGCGTTCCCGCTCCCGGCACCGGCGCTCACGATCACGTCACCGGCGTCGCTCACGCTCAAGATCAAGGAAGCGTTCGCGCTCGAGGGATCGTCGCAAGAAATCAAGGTCACGCCGACGAAGCACTTCCAGAACAAGACATCGATCACGGTCCAGAGAGCGACGGTCGAGATCGCGGCGCTCACGAACC
This sequence comes from Torymus flavipes, assembly GCA_030522905.1. NCBI lineage: Eukaryota > Metazoa > Arthropoda > Insecta > Hymenoptera > Torymidae > Torymus > Torymus flavipes. The sequence continues at coordinate 7,338 of JAPYZO010006031.1, read as the reverse complement.
AGATCTAAAGATCGAAAGAAAAAGACGACATCACCTGCCAGGTGCGTTGAAAAATAGAAATAGATAGTGGTATATAATTCTGTGATGATATTGAAAAAGGGTTAAAGTCTAATTTTTTCCAAAATAGAGTTATAGTCTTTTTTTCATTGAATAAAATCCATTTCATCAACTCTAATGTATTATTTCTCGCAAACTTTGTCAAGTGACCCTTTTTCTGTATAACCATAGAGTTAGACGAAAGAAATATTTTTTTAATTTGTAGATGGTGATAACGTCTTTTTTCATTTTTAGGAAACGAAGTCGATCTCGCTCTCGCAGTAAACGCTCGAAATCACGCACACGCCGCTCGCGCTCCAAGTCAAAGTCCAGGTCGTCCAAATCCAAGTACCCGGAAAAGTCTCGTGACAAGGATAAAGACAAGGATAAAGATAAGGAAAAGGATAAGGACAGGGATAAGGATAAGGATAAGGAAAGCAGGAAGGACAAATCCGAGTCGAATGGCAAGAAGAGCAGCAGCAGTAAGGAGGACCGGGAAAAGAATGATGATGTTCGCAGCAGCGAACGTAGCGAAAAGAAGTCGCGCGACAAGGAGAAGCGCGCGGAAAAGGAAGAAAAACGCTCTGACGAAAAAAGTCGAGCAGGTTCCGAGTACAGTGATAAGGACAAGGACAAGCAGGATTCCGAGAATTGAGAGGTGACTGGATCTTTGTTTTTGTCAGGCTGCAAAAGTCTTGAAGAAAGGGAAGAGAGAAAAAAAGAGAGAGGATCTCGCAAACGTAGCATAAAATGAACTGTGTTAGTTTTTTACAATTCTAATGATCTTCACCTGTACTTGTAAAATGAGATACGATTCATTTGTAGTTGATTACAAAAGAAATTCATACTTTACGAAAGATAAGACCTGGTAGAAATTTTTTTTTTTTAAATTATTGATCGTCTTAAATACCTTTAATTGTAAATAACGCCGAGGTCGCTTTTGAGTTTCAGTCTTTCAATGAAGACCCAGCTATATACTATTCTATGCTAGACAATCCTAATTTAATATCTATTTTGAAAGATTCATTTGATTCATTTTTTTCAACGCCAATTCTAGATTATATGAAATGAATTTTACAAAGTAATACGATATTTAATTATTGTTCTATAATATTAGCCGAAGAAAAACTGTCATTTGAAGTTAATATGTACCTACCCTCATACAACTGATATCCGATGTCAATGATCAAATAGACATTTCACCCGACTTTTTCATTTCTCTGTTAACGTAAAAAAATATATTATACATATATTTTTTTTTTAAGGAGAGGGTTACAATTTAGTTTTGCTTGCACCTATAATAAAAAAAAATCAAAGAACACTCGAGTCAATACTCCAGCAATTATGTAACACGAGAACGTCTGTACCAATAAATTGTTTCAAATCCACGCAATCGCAGTTGTCAATCTTTTTAATCTATACATTATTATTATCTCGTCAACAATACAGAACGTACAATTTTTACCAGGTTCTTATATATACACAAACGCACGCATACACACTTATATATTTTCATTCTTATTCTAAATTCCTTAAAAAAAAAAGATAGAAAGAAAAGAAAAAACAAAACATCTCTTACGACCTACACAACAAATCTACATAAAAAACACACATAAGTACGCGCACGCGCTACGTCCGCCTGGTCATGAGGACGCGGTAGGGCTTGGGACTGGCGGTGACGCCGTCGGTGTACTCGTTGCGTGGCGGCTCCTCACCCGGCACCGGCGAGAACGTGAAGTGCTGCAGCAGCGCCGCAGTGATCATGAAGATGTTGCTCTTGGCTAGCACTTCACCCATGCAGCGATGCTTGCCTGCGGGAGAAGAAATTGATGATGATGTATTCAGCATTGTACAATGCGTGATGAAAAACGAATGGTGTGAAATAAAAAGAAGTATCTGAATCTTAAAAAATGGTGTTATCGATTTTTTTTAGTTAGTGGATTACCAAAGCTGAAGGGTAGATAGTCCTCCGGCATGACGATTTTCCCGGACTTGTCGATGAACCGGTCGGGTCGGAATTCCTGGGGGTCGCCCCAGGACTCGCCCATTAGTATTCTGTTGAAGTTCACCACCAGCATACTATTCTGTAGGAATAAAAGCATAATCGTATATAACTTCATAACTTATGAATCTTTATCAAATGTATATAGACGGATGCAGATTGAAATTTAATTTTTATGAGAATTCTATACTTATAGCTTACCTTCGGTATTTGGTGTCCCATGATCTTCGTGTCTTTGAGCGCCCGATGTGGAATATTCATTGTTCGTCCCATGAACATTCTCAGAGATTCGAGAACTACGGCGTTCATGTAAGGCATCCTAAAAAGGGAAATGTTTTGTTACAAATTTTCGTAAAATTTTTCAAAACGAATTTCGTATATGAAGGCAATTCACTAAAAAGATGTTATATAAGTATTCTTACAGGAAAAAAATCCTTTTTCTAAATATAAACAACAGAAGGCAACTTAGCCATAGTCTACATATAAATTATTAAAATTTGAAATTGGACTAATATCACAATTACATTAAGCATATTTTCTAACTATGAACCGAACTCAAAAATAGTCACAGCTTCAATCATCTCAGATAATTCTATTCATATGCTATCCTATATACCCTTGACATAACCGTACGATGGCAAAAAGCTCAACAAAACCCTCATTTCATAATACTCTCCAAAAAAAATTATTCTCGAATCACTCGCATATTATCATTCTCAATCGGACAACATTTTTCGCGCCTGCACAGCTTTTTTCTACATAACTCGCTTGTCAGAAAAAAGTACACTTCAAAATCGTCAACAGTATATTTTTAAAAACACTCGCGCGCAGTCAGTAACGGACGCACTTAAAAAAGCATTATATATACCTCGGTCGGTCGTTCAAGGACGGCAGCCTTTCGCGGCCGATGACGGCGTCGATCTCGCGCTGCGCTCGCCTCTGCACTTCCGGATTGAGCACGAGGAAAAGAAAGCCGAAGCAGAGGGCTTTCGCCGACGTCTCCGAGCCCGCCATGAACAGGTCCACGCAGATGGCCAGCAGCTGTCCCTCTGCAATCATGCGGATTGTTTATGATCATGGCTTATGGTTGGATATATTATACATGTATAATGCGATATGCGAAAATTTTTCGAAAATCAGATTATTTTTGTTAATCATATGTGTATGTTTATACGTTTGAGCAATTTTAGTTTAAGTATTAATTATTTTTTCCAATAGTATATTCTCTAAATGTGAAATAGTGAAAATTCACTACCTCAATAGTTAAAATTCATGCACTTATACGAAATAGTGAATAAATGCACTCCGATATAGACAAATCTGCTATTTTAGTAGTGTATATTAACTTTTTTTTAATATAATTAAATTTCGCTCTTTTAAAAAAGTTAATATATATTACTAAATTAGTAGATTTGACTATTTCGGAGTGCACATTCACTATTTCGTAAGTGCAAGAGTTTTAACTATTCGGGTAGTGATTTTTCATTATTTTACATTTTGAGAGTACATTAAAAACTTTTCGAAACTTATACATGTATGAGATATAACGTCGAGCTCCACTTTTGTATAAGTATAAAAATCTGGTATAAATTGAGAACGTTAATATTCCGCGTCGCGATAAATATAAAAAATACCGGTTCTCACCCGAGAAAGTATCATCGGGACTGTCCGACTGCAGCACTTGCAGGTAAACGTCCATCAGGTCGCGCGGGGCTGCCGAATTGAACGTCTTCTTATGGTTCTCCAATTCGTCCTACATCATAAAGCGAAACCAGTAATAATTATTATCAAAAATCCAAATAATCCTCAATAGACATTTTCATATAATTATATACCTTTAGGAATTTCCAAAGCTCCTGGTGGGTCTCCATGAACTTCTTGTATCCGGACATCTCGGGCGCTACGTACTTCATGAAGGGAAAGTGCTGAAACAGGCATCCCACCATGTCCACGTCGCGCAGCAGCGTCGTTAGAATCTTTTGCAGATAAATCAGCTCCTTGTCGTCGATATTATACCTACCCCAAGAAGAAACAAAAAAATAACGACCACTCGTCACATTTTACACAAACTGTTAAAAATTTTCTGAAATTTAAGATAAATTCTGTAATAAAACTTTATTGAAAATTTCAGTTAAATTTAATGTAAATTTATATATTTCTAATGCAATATTAATCCACATTTCCTTTATATTTAACTGATATATTTAATAAAAATTTTGAATTTATCTTACACTTGAGAAAATTTTCAACAGTGTGCAGCTATAATCTATACCCACCTCCTCCCGGCCATCATGCACCACAGCGTATTCAGCACGGGCACACCGAAGAAATCCTCCATCTCAACGACGACTCCAGGCACCTCCTTCGGACCCCTCAGCTCCAAATCGTCTCCGAGTTTCACGTAAAAGTCCTCCAGTGTAAGGTTCTTCTTCTTCTCCGGCTCCTTCCTCTCCGCCTCATCGTTCTCCAGCTGGTAAATCTTCCCAGAATTATTCTTCTTATCGTAATTGTCCTTATAATCGGTTACGACGGTGCTGTTGCTCTTCCCGCTCGCCTTCTCCTCGATTAGGCGCTCGTAGTACTTGACCAGCTGCGCGGCCTCAAACTCGATCTGCACGGCCATGTCCGTGCGGCCGAAACCGAAGTCGCGCAGGTGCCGAAGGATGAACCGACGTTGTTCTACCCACAGGTGGCCGTCTACCACCAGCAGTCCTACAATTTATCCGTTATTATACCTTTAAGGTCTATGTGTATTTCAGGAATATTGTATGGGTGACGGTGATGGAATGTTTACAAGTTATTACAAGTTTGCGGTTTGGTTTTTATGCGTGAAAGACACGACGTGTATAACACTATTACCATAAATAGTAAAAATGATCGAGGTCTACGTATATAACATTTAAAATTTCACCTCACGTATACTACATATATGAACAAAGTTTTATTTTCAACGAAAATTCATGCAATTATTTCTTAGAGTTACCTATACTTTGTGCTAAAATTTAAAAAGTTTTTCCAAAATCCAACATCTTTCTAATTTGTTTTTTCCTCGTGGTTATCTCTGCTCTAGCTACTAGAACATTTTTCTTATAAAACGGAGAAAACACTTTTCAAAAGTCCTCTGATTTTTAGCTTACTACAGTAGGTCTAGATAAGGGTATAGGCATACCTATATAACATAAGCTAAAAATTTATACACATAAGCGATGAACATAAAGTGAAAATAATCCTCACCCTGCCTCTTCCCGAACGTGCGCGAATCGTAGACGGGACCAATCGGCCTCCCATCGCAGTTCTCGTTCTGGATCATTGCCTTCATGCTCTCGTAGTCATTCAGTATAACGATGCGATCGGTGCCGATCTTCAGCCCAATCACAGAGCCGTACTTCTTGCTCAGGATATTGCACGCCTCTGAGAAGTATCCCGTCTCCTGACGCAACCGCGCCACTTCTAGCGCTGACCCCAGCACTGGTAACCATTTTGGTCCTAAAATGTATCGTTAATTAAAAATAAAACATCGCTTTATTATACATTATAAATTTAAAAACAAAAGTCTGCGGTGATTACCTGGAGGATAGCCTTTCGGTTTCCGCGTGCTCCAGTAGTACAGCAGGAACAGCACCAGGAAGATGAGAATCGCCGTAGACAAAACACTGCAAAAAGTTCAAGACGTTTATTTATCATCCACTCGTATATAAGTGTGTACACAGAGAGCGCGTAATCGAATTTTTTTTGCTTTGCCCACACACACACACACACACACACATATCCGCTATTTTCAGGTTCGCGATATTTGCGCTCGCGGAGATCGTTTCACTTTCCTCGCGCGCGGGAGAAAGTTGCACACGTCCGCGGAAGGTGCAGCCTCGTGTCTGTGTATATATATAAATGCATCTCGCGCGCGTTAGTTACGGCCGGCGTTACGCAATGCGCGCGCGGAGGTACTTACTTTGAATGCGCTGCGTTACCGCGCTATCGTAAGTACTTTTAACATATATTATGGAAAATGTTTTTACACGAGGTGTATATAACTGGGTTGGGAAATCATATATTTTGTTTGGGTTTGGTGGGCGATGGGGTTGGTCTCTTCTTATTAAGAATAAAATTAATGCATTTTCACTTTCATAATGCGATGTCGTGGTTAAAAATAATGCTCGCGATGTTTCCTGTTAATTACGGCGCGCTCCTTTCGTTTCGCGTCGTGAGAGGACTTTTATCGGAATCTACGAATGTCAACGATTTTTAAAAAAATGGAATCGGTTTCACACGGTATGATGATTGAGTCGTTTAATTATCGTTTTCGTTTTTAAGAATAACAGATTAGTCACGATATCTGCAGTATCTGGTATAATTACGCATTACTGCGTAAAACAATAGATATCTTTCACATTTGGACCAGGAGAGCCGATCTTTTTGCTATAAAAATGAATCTGCTTACAGGATTAACACAGCATATTCTCAAAGTAAAGAGATTGTATCGTTAAATCGTAGAGAAATTTTTCACGATTAAAGATCGATATCGAACGTTTATCTTCTTATTTTATACTAAAAACTATACCAAATATAAATTAGACGTTACTAGCCTGAAATAAGAACAAGATTTAAAAATTTCGTATAGTTGCAACTCCAAAAATGTAAACTCGATAGCAGAAACCTTCGTAGAGCAAAATAAACTGGCCCTACATACCCAGATCTCCATGTACCAGACATACTGTTTTTCTACATTTCGCAGAATGTATATACAAAATCACACACAACACAGAAGGACCGAACAGCACCACAAAAAAAATATATATAAATCTGATAATAATTCAAATTACCCGATTTCCTCGGCCATTTCGCCAAGTGCAAGTAAGCGCGTATACTGTCGTCGCGGCCGCGGCGGTCCTTACATTTTATACGCGCCCCCCTCGAGCTCTCGCGCGCCCCTTTCACATCGCTGTTTTCGCTGCATATACATACTCGTGTATACATGCGTTCGTGTGTATGTGCGTCCGATGAAAGTTGACGCACACGTATACACGCGTGTATACTTGTACGTGTGATTGTGTTTTCGTCGCAGGACGACAATCTCGCCAAAGATGGACTCTCGTATTTTTCGGTGGCATTGCAGATTTGGAGGAAGTTATTTTCTTTTTTAGAGGTTTCGCGGGAACCACAGAGTGTGTTGGTATTATAGGAGCGTAAATGAATGAAGATAGTGATCAAATCCCGTGGCCAGTTGAGTATGGATAAACAATTTGTTGTTTTGGTTAATTCTTGAGAATACATCAAATGCGACTGACAAGGAGATGATCAGG